>JAIPRL010004722.1:0-36099 GCA_025469235.1 Pemphigus obesinymphae | reverse complement strand
GATAAACGATAATCATTTCCGAAAATATTACAATAGGATATTGATGATTGCATTACGAGAAATCTGTAGATTTGGTGTGGAATTATAAATAATGTATACCAAGAAAAAAAAATGTAATAAATAACGTGTTTAATTCATTAATTTTTATTTTATTTAAAAGCAAGACTTGCAAGAGTCTTGCAGTCAAGTCTTGGTCTTGCATTATAAGTCTTGGCCTCGGTCTTGGTCTTGCATAAATTTTTATTTCAGTCTTGCTAAGAAATAGTAAAATCTTGGTCTTGGTCTTGCTAGCTCTAGTACAGTTTTGGTCTTGGTCTTGGTCTTTTTGGCATTTTTGCAAGACCAAAAGACCAAGACTGCAAGACCAAGACCGAATTTGCCCATCACTACTTATTTATTATATATAGTCGATAAGTCGAATGAAAACCAATTCGTTTGAGAAACGACTTTAATTTAATTACATAAAATATAAGATGGTATATATGGGGGACACTTTGCAATATATAAGTAAAATGAATATTAATGTCGTTATAGCATAAAAACCGATACGTGTACTCTGCGCGCCACTCACAAGAAATGTACCGATTGCATTACACTATACACAGTACACGTCCACAAGAAAAACAGCTGCGACACATGTATCAAAAAGCACTCGGTTTAATGACGTTAAAACTGTTCGTAGCCGATACAAAGGCCGATGATACGTACTTCAGTAGATTATACTATCGCGCATGGAGTGGCATCCGAAATCAACGAATTTATTAGAATGCGATTCGTTTTATCGGCCGTCGGATACGTATCTGATTTCTATCGGGAAGAAACAAGAGAGTTTTACAGTTTTCTCAACTTAAAAATATTAAAAAGTTCTCGTACGTACATATATTTTATAGGAATAGTAATATTCACGTTTTATTTAAGAAAAAAAAAAAAAAAAAAAAAAAAACGTTTAGCTATAAAACTATATACCTATGCGTGTATACGCTTATCTAGAGAACTTCAAATCCAAAATTTAAAAATACATATATTTTTTCTTATTATGTATAAAATCTAAAGTATTGTAAATATATTACTGTGCTCGTCGAATGGCATAAAAGTAGCGTGCAATATATTATACATTGTTTCTCCACGAATGACAATAATATATGGAAATAAAACGCACGAGTTAAATTCCAGCACTTTCCATCGTATATATAATATATATATATATATATATATATTAAAGGATATAATATCCCTTTGAAAACTCTGTAACATATCGCATTTTATCGAAAACTCTGTAAATTAACGTCATCATATCATTGAGAATAATAACAATAATATATCTCGTGTCACACAGTCATTACATCACGCGACATGATAATAATTTCTTCGTCCGGGGCGCAGTATTTATAGTAGTAATTATGAAGAATCGCCGCTATAAGTTATACGAGTATACCTACATGCGTTTTAACGGCATTAAAGTGCGTACTCGCTTTCTAAGTACAACTTCTCTCCTTGTAACCGTAGATTCGAAATGTAAGTATTCTTAGTGAAAACGATTTTTTAAAAATAATTTGAAAATTTGGAAGTATGACGTTTTTCAATCATACATTTTAGACGTTTAAATGTATACTCATTGAATGAAAAATCTACGTTGAATTTCAGTTTATGTTCTCTTTTATTACTTTATTTAGTGTAACAATAAATATCTTTTTTATGCTAATTTTCAAAAACGTGATCAAAAAGCCACAAGTATTTTTTGAACAAATATCGTTGATTACACAACAATAAAAAATGGTACAAATATGAGGACCTATTTCATAATGTTTTTTATTCAAATACTATACTTAAACATTGACTACAAAAAACTCCTTAAAAATGGGTGGTATATAGCGTCCTCTTACGTGTTTATTTAATTTATATTATATTTTCCTCAAATTCGGCGCTATCACATGATATCGATTTCGAATAAAAGTCAATAAATTATACTTCACATATTGTATATGGTCATTTTTCGGAAAAAGCTCTAAATTATGTACATATATATATATTATTGGTCTTGTGCGATAATAGTATCTGTATAATATAAGCTCTGAAAATTTGGTTTAATTTGAAATTACTCTATGATATATGATATATGTTAATTTTTGCATAATATATGTTTATATGTATAATTAGTTACATTTTACAGTTCAATAATTGTATAATATATCAGCATAATGTTTTTAATCATATTTTGTCACATAGTTACCTATATCATTCGAATTTCGAATATACTTATAAACACAAACATCCATTATCAATATAAAAGTATTGGAATCGTATATATATATATATTTACGATTATGGTTTTTAAAATAATTGTCTATACGATCGATGAAAAATTAATAATAATCCTCATCAATTTAATATGTCATACTTTAGTGCGGCACTGTTTACGTTAAAGATGAAACGGCACTCTAGTATATAACTCTAGATATTTTTATATAACCTAAACTAATCCCATATATGTTATAATCCTAACTTGATCTTTACTATTTTTTTTTTTTTTTTTTTGTATGACCGAATATGATATGGATATCAGTTGCATATTACTTCCATATCGTTAGTATTTTTTTCAATGATAGTATTTTGATTTCTGTAGTAAAAAAAATGGTTTTAAAAATATTTAGATAATACTATAATTCAATATACCTACATGCTGTGATTAATGTACATTCGTATTAGACGAATTTAGCAATCTAAAACATTTAAATCGTTTTATTTTACTCACAAATCATAATATTATTAAATTTCGCTATTAAAGGAGTACACCACACAGACAATTTTTCATTGAAAAACATACATTAAAATTTTAATTCTTATCAATTTGCAAACATGTTAGAAATACAAAATAAAGTACAAATTATACACTTATACAGGTAGCTAACGACATAATCTAGTGACTGATATAGGAGTCGATTTTTGATATATACATTTTTACACGTCTTATGAACTATTAAAACATGGAGTATTTAATTTTTTTATTTTTAACAACACATAAAAAGTATAAAAGTGCTTGATATAAATTGGCTCCATCAGTCGCTAGATAATTTTGTTCTTTATTATTTATTTTTTATAATTTATTTCATCTTTCTACAATATTCTCAAGTTAATAAAAATGAAAAATTCGTAAACTTGTTTTTTTTTTTTTTACAAATATCGTGATTATATGACAATTAAATATGGTGTCGATACAAGATTATTTTTAAACTACTTTAAATATATTATCAATAGGTAAGCTGGTTGGGTGAATATACATTATACGATTTCCCGAAAAAGTATTATCAGTAAGAAAAAATAAGATTTTCCATAAAATGTTTTCCTATATCATTCATGAGTGTAATGAAAATCAATGAATAGTCTCGGAAATCTCTATGAATTTTAAAAGTAAAAATAACCTAAATAAAAAAAAGTATGTTAATATTCTAAAAAACAGAAATCAAGGTTACTAAAAAAAACATCAAATTGATTTTATTTTTTAAATTTACTAAAAAATGCAAGTTTTATGGAATTTATTTATTCTGATTTCTCCAATTTTTCTATTTTTTTCTGGAGACTAGAAAACCCCAACATTTTTAGCTCTATTAAATTTCAATTATAGCTGCCACTGCAACTTATTCAAGCAATTTTCGCTATTAAAATAATGTCACCTAATAATGATTTGTTTAACAATATATCAACTGCAATCATATAGAATAAAAACATTTTTGATTTTTAGAGAAGTGCGGAAGCCAACTAGTAATTTTACAAGATTTATTTTTAATTTTTTTAATAAATTGGATCTATAGTCAGTACCTACGTTAAAGAGGTTATTCTTACATTTTTCCCAATATGTATTTAATGCTTAAAACTACCGAAAAATGACCTAAAAACGATAAAAACACAATTCCATCCAAATCGATTGTTGTTATTTTTTAATGAAAATTTTTTTTTTATTCGTAATTCTGAAAATAATGATTCACAAATCTTGAAATTTACATAAAATATCAAATTTTCTATTACTACCTACATATTTAGGATAGTAAAATGTTCAAATTTGTTTACAATTTTAGACTATTTATAGAAACTTTAGATTTCGAGGTTCTTGAGTTGTGAAAACTTTTCCTACAAGAAAACTAATTCAAAGTTAAACATACGTTACTATATCTAAAAATCTCTAAAATTAGTTGTTACTATATGGTTTATCATTACATTCATATATAATATCATATCCACAACCAAAATCCTACCAGTCGACCAAAGAGCTTTCACCCCGTAATAATGTCCGGCATTTCTTCAGATTTCTTAATATTAAAACAGTAAAAATGTTATACTATATGCTATCATAACTCTATAGACATTGACTATAGGTATATGTATTATCACATGTTATGTATGTATGTTTCAAAACATTCAAAATATATATTTCATATTTTCTGAGTGATATATAATCCATATTATAGAATATAAAAATTGTATCTCATTTTTATACGTCAAAACTTATATATATATATATATATATATACATATATATATATATAGTACCTATCTACAAATATAGTAACTATATACAGATTTTTTTTTTAAATAGACTTTACACTTTTCAAATTTTCTCCGACGATTCGTATTTCCAACAGCAAGAAAATATCAAAGTCGTTGTTATTTTTATGATCACTTTACACAGTCTGCAATCGTTTATGTATATATATTCGTACGTAGTATAAATACGTCAGCGTTTGACCGTAATATTATATCAATACGATTTATAATATTCATTGACATCAAGACGATAATATATTCATCCATTTGATAAGTTATCTTTGTATAGTAAACATATATTAAATAGATGAAAAAATATAAAATTGCGTAAAACTCCAGCATTTTTGCAAAATTTTTCTCCACTATATTGTATATATTTATTGTTAAAGCTACACAATGTTATAATTTTCCAATTTTCATTATAAATATACATTTGTAAAAATTCATTTAAATAATATTACTTCACTAAAATGTCGTCAAACTCAAAATATAAATTCGTATATTCTGTAAACCATTAATAATCGTAACTTTTTTATAAACGATTGTTCACATTGTTACCTTTATATATATGATTTTGTCTGCAGATGGACTATTATTATCAACGGAAATACTATTATTTAGAAAAACTAAACTATAGCCAAACTATTTACACGAGCGACCGTGGAATAGCCCGAGTACGTGTGAGGGATGGTAGAAAAAAGAAGTACCTTCGAAATCGAATTTTCGTTTTTTTTTTTTTCGGTTTTTCAACAATACATAACGACTTTATATAGTGTATAAAACAATGATTGTGAAACATCAACGGAAACTAAAATAAATTGC
This sequence comes from Pemphigus obesinymphae, assembly GCA_025469235.1. Taxonomy (NCBI): domain Eukaryota; kingdom Metazoa; phylum Arthropoda; class Insecta; order Hemiptera; family Aphididae; genus Pemphigus; species Pemphigus obesinymphae. The sequence goes on along the minus strand of JAIPRL010004722.1, from coordinate 30,738 downwards.
ACGATTAATTATGACTGATTTTAAGCCACCAAAGAAAAAAAAGTAGATAATAAAATTGTCAATAAATAAATAAAAAACACGGACTCCACAATTCAGACTGCAGACAAACAATTATCATCAAACATGTAGCTATGATTCTGCTTATACCTTGATGACGTGAAGCATTATACAAAGCTGAAATTATTTGATTAGAGAAAAATTTACTGTCTAAATTGAATTTTAAAGTCAAGAGCAGTAATAAATAGTTACAATATTACTTTGATGACGAACGTCATAAATTAGTCTACTTCAGAACAAAACAAACTAAATAATGAAGAAAATATAAAATTTAGTTTTTCTTATTCGTTTACCTAATTATTTTCATTAAAATATAAATAAAACGATAAAAGGTAATTATTTACGATTTTATAGAGAGATAAAAATTCCACATTGTTATCAATCCTGCAACAGATAGTTTCCTTAGAACACTTAATATTTTATAACAAACTATAAAAAAAAAAATCCAAAAACTAAATCAGATAATAATATACTCGACATTTAATTTTAATAATATTTTCATTAAAAATGTAATGAATAAATATCTACGGTTAGGTAACAATAATTTTCCAACTTAATTACATTTGCATAATGCATATAATATACTGCTTTTAATTAAGACAAATAAAAATAATTATAGAATTATAAAAAAATGAAAATATTATTCATATTTGTTGGCTCTCACGTTCATTATTGTTAACTTTGAAAGGTGCTAATTAAATCCAAAAACATAAAGAATAAATGGAACATAATATAGATACGACATTTTTCTCATCGTGTATATATTTTTAATTTACAAAATATGTAATTAACATTCTGAAAAAAAATAAATAAAAAATAGTGACACAATGATTCAAATATTTTTTTTGGATATAAGTATTTCTAGTCGATAATAATGCGTCGGGTACGATTTCAAAATACAATAAAATATTTAATTTCCATTCATTAACCAAGTTCAATACACAAATTACAAAAGTTCACTAATCAAAAGTTCACTGTCTGGAATATATTAAAAATCTTTATTATCTGAGTTTGACTTCATTAGAACCGCGCAACCGTGCAAATTCGATTTATAGTTTAAATTATTACTTCTACAGGTAAACTATAAACTTTTCAAATCATTGCATAAATCAAACTTTAACGAAAATGTTAGTAATATATTTATTTTGTAATAATATATTATAAAAACGTATATATATATATCTAGCTTGTAGTTGCTTCCAAAGTTTTCTTTGGTATATTAATGAAATAAGATCATGCATACATAGAAATCGTTTAACTATCGGGGAAAAATCCGACGATACACATCGCGGTTGAAATTCTTTTTTGCACGCTTAATAATATCAATCAATGTGATTTTATAATTTTATATTCAACGTGAAGTTTTACGCTCTCTATCCAATTTTCAATACTTTATAAAATTTATTATCATTATGACGGTTGAACTAGTTTTTCATATAGATAATAGATATAAGTATATATATTATATTTTTGAATTTGACATTTTTAGCTAATATATACACTGTGCCGGAGTTAAAAATAAAACATTTGTGCCCTTATCTCAACTTTAAGAAATGATTTTATTTTACAATATATATAATATGAAGTGATAGATGCAATTTTTATTTTATTCGTAATATTCAACTTTTATCAAGGATGCGGAAATCTAAGTAAGTAAGCGTATCAAATTATCTAATTTAAGAAATCTGTGAGTAAGTTATAATAACTTTTTGTTTTAAAACTAAGTTGATTTTTCGTTTAAAAAACCAATGTATAGGTAAAAAAGACAATATTTCCTTAAATTATTAAAAAAAAAAAAATAAACACTTATTGTCTATTTTATTCTTTCAGATACCTATCCACTTCTATCAACAATGAATAGAAAAAATAACTTTTTGGTTTACTTATATTGGGCTTAACTTACTAGTTAAGTCATTAATTATAATTTACTATAAAACCATTGACTATTAAAAAAAAAAAATGTCTTGTATAAGTTGACTTTAGGTAGGTACTTACCTTTATAGATTTTTCGTTAACATTATCGATTTTTAACAATCATAAAGTATAATAAAACCTGAAGCATTACAACATATCGTATATCACGATTCATATACCTAATATTAAATTCGGTGTTATAATCATTACGATATCGATCGACAATTCCAGCTATTTTTAAATAGCGATTGGGTGGAAATGTGGGACGATATTTTACATATTATGTTTGTACGATTAATGTTTTAAAAATTGAGCAATATCGTTCAAATACACATATTCATTGCGTTCCAATTAGGTTTATCCCATATAAACCCATGGTATTATAACTATATTATATACGTACATAAATATAAGTAGATACGTGTACAATATATCAATCGCGTTTGTTCAAAATTGAATTCCGATTAGAATACGAGACAATATTACTTTAATCGTAAAAGGTATTATGTAACGAATTTAAGTAAGGACATTGTTGTTCGTTGATTGTAGGCAGTTGTCCGAAAACGTATGACAAACATAGCCGGAAAATAAAAATCTGTATCCTTAGAATTTTCAAAAAATGATGTAAATAACATAAATAGTATTTATTCGTTTCATACACTTTTAATCTCATTCAACAGTGACTTAGGTACAAAAATATTTTCGGTTTTCGATATGATATAAATTAGTAATGGGTGTTAATACTATTACTGATTACAGTAAATAGTACACGTACTTGAGTCATTGTTTGTTTTTATGAACATTTTTATGATTAAACATTTTTAAGGAATGTGTAAGGTTATTATATTAAATTTTACCTAATTTTATTAGATTTCTTTGGTTTTTAGACTGGGTATATTATAGACAGAACAGTCGAAAAACGATTATATCTCTATATATAGTTTTATTTTGATATAATATTTGAATTTTTTTCGACATATTGTTTGAATTTCAAGCGCTTACTAAGGATTACTAAGGTTAATAATAATTTTTATTTTTCGAACCGATAGGTCATCGATTCCTATTCAATTTTTTTGAACATCTCAATGTCAATCACCAATTGTTTATGTATGAGAAATGCATTTTAATACATTTTATAAAACTCGTAGAGATTTTTAAATTGGCGATGTGAATCAACGTGAAAATAAAAATAATATACATAATATGTAGGACTTATCTTATATTTAATAATTTGATAAGTAATAAAGTAATATAGTATTTGCATTGTTCATAGTAAGAATATTATCAAATAGTCTTGTAGCAATATACCTATAATGGAATCAAAGACTATTGAGTTTTATTCAAAAATATATTTTTTACCTATTATTATCTGTATATCTAAATACTTCAAAAATAATGCAACTGCATTTTCAGTATCTGTATAAAAGTGCACACATATACCTAAGATAATTTTATATTATTATTAATTTTTACGGAAAGTATTCCTTATGACAAAATATTGTGCAGGCTACAATAAATCATTGTCTTATTTTATTTTGCCAAATAATATGTCAGATTGAATAAAATTGGTAATACAATACCTGTTATCTAAATTTTAAATAATATCTTGAAATCATTATTTATCATAGCTTGATAAATTGTATATATCTATTTTAATTCTATAATTCTAAATTTTTTTTTTTTTTTTTATGCATTTAAGTATATAGTTATCATAAATCTAGCCAAGTTATTTGTAGGGACGGGAAAGTGGTATAGCAATTGTCTCTCTTCGGATCTTTTTTACTATTGTTTTATGAAGATTAGCTTGAAATTCTAAAACGTAAAAATGAATCGCATGGTCATAAAAAAAATGCCCCCTCCCCCCATGATAGGATCTTGCAGGGAACTATATCTAGACTGCAGGTGCAATATGTTTTCAGAGTATTTTCTAACAGCTCTGAATTAATTTATTTCGTGTTTATCTCTTTACATTAGAATGAAACGACGAAATGAAAAAGGTGTACCATTTCAGATGCCGAATTATTATTCATCGACTTATAATATTATAAACAATGGAAACCATAAAAGTCGTATTGTTTTAGTATGGATCCCCTTATATATAAATAATATATAAGTAATCATTTTATCGCGTTGCTGATCTGTACCGTTATGTAATTTAATTTATCGTGAATGCAGTATAGGTATTGGTGTGTATTTTACTTTTAACAAATCGTATTATTTCTTTCGCCGTTCGGTTAAAAGCATTTCCACCCAAAAGCAACAAGTATAGAACACAATAGAGTGCTCGAATAACGGGATACAATAACGTTTTTATTTCCAACATTGCCACAAATTTCAGTCGGATTTTTGCCAAACGTATGTATAGCCCGAGTCAGGACGCGAAAACGGATAGGCAGGTATAGCGTTCCGGACATTTTCACGGTTCTTTGTTTATAAAATGTAATATTATGCAATATATTATATTTCGTTTGTTTATGTATATAAAGACCGATTTTCGTTAAAAGCTTTAAATATCGTCAACTTGTAAGACGTCGCGAAAAACGAGTACGAGAAACGTACTCGTAAACGTAACGAGGAGTGTAGGTGTTTAGGGCGGGAAATCGATGATCCTCCATTTAACTTGAGTGCTTCTCGAGAAACCACTCTGAAAGCCAAAATTGCCTGTTTTGGTCTATATGCACTGTTACTTAAAACTCGGGACAACGTGGCCAAAATATTAACACATCTAAACAGTTCTTTCGATCCCTCGGAGATTCAATTAAATGAGAACAACGACCGCACCATATAAAAACCGTACCTATCAAATATTGACGTTGGACTCCGTCGGTGTGCATATATAGGTGATCCCTCGTGTAAGATTTATACTCGTCTCAACGGGCAAACATTTTTTCATCAATAATTATCAGCTAATCACTTCGTTGAATGATATTCATTCCGTTTACTATATCCTAACGATAGAACACGGAATGCATTACAATACATCATAATATATCATGTACTTACTATGTGCAGTTGGCACTATATTAGTTTGACACGCGTAATGCGCCAAAAATTTTCCGTAAAATATTTTATAAATATAAATAATAGGACTGGAGCAGTATCGTCTCGATAACGAAGAAAACGCGTAATGCAAATATTATGATACATCATTTATCCGCAGAAATCAAAAAGTACGCTAAAAAAAAAAAAAAAAAAAAAGTAGATAAACTCTAAAAAGTATAAACAAAAAAAAAAAAAAAAATCTATTTTCACATACTGAGTTGTGCTCAGAAATTTTCTATCGAAAGTGGGGCGTTTGACTCGTACCTATGTGTTTATATATTTCCTAGGAGGGGTGTAATTTTTAAACATAACTTTCATAACGAAAATTAAGGTAATTATACTTATTTTCAGGGTCTGGAATATAAGGAAAAATAGTGCATGCCTTCCTCTCCCCTCTTCCGGACCACAAGATATTAAATTTTATTGAGGGCCTGAAATTTTATATTAGACTTTTTTTCCAACATATAAAAAGATATTTATAAAATAAAATAAATTAAAAATTCAGTACTTATAATAAATATTAATGGTAATTCAGTTAAAATTACATTTAACTAGGTACCTATATAGTCAAGAAAACCTATTTTTTAGATAAAATTATAGCGAAATTTTTTAGATATAAATTGCAAATATGGCCAAAAAATTTTCAGTAATGACATTAATAATATTAAATAATGAAAAATAATAACCTAAAGATTTTAATAATGCAAAAACAAAAATCATTAATATAAGAGTTATAAAAAATGACCTTAAATTTACACTAATTAATTATAAAAATATTGATTATTAAAGAAAATGGCAAAATCCAAATTCATATACAATAGATGCAAAACGTTATGTTTTATTTTTGATCAACATATCAAAAATGAAAAAAAAATCTTAATTTTTCTTTAAATTCTACTAAATCATACACAAAAATTACTTAAAATAGTTAAAATTATGAAAAATGACCAAAAAATTAAAAATAAAATATATTAAGCAACGTTTAAAATGTTTTAAAAATAAACTCATCAACTCTCGAATCTTAGATTCATTATCAATGTTTTTTTTCATCATATGTAAAGAATCTTTCCTCCTATCCCATTCACAACTGAGAATTATACGTTTTTTTATAGTTCAATGGGGTTTCATGCCCTATGGAACCCCCTTTGAGTATGTCCTTGGATAGATATAAAGAGTTATAAAAATTGTATATTACATTTCTCTCATAGTATATAAAATATGAAAAATATAATATATTATTTATGAAAATAGATAGGTATCTATTATAATGCCGATAGAATAAACCGAAATAGTTAGGAGAATTTATATTTTTAAATGCTTTTATGAAAGAGAACTTGAGAGTTGACTTTTAAAAATTAAACAAAATGCTGTACTTTTCAATTTTCAAACAAACATACATTTCAATTTGCATTTTAATTGACAATAAATATTTTATAAGGCAAATTATTTTGTCTGTAAACGATTTAAAATTTTTATATTGTGTATTATGTATGCACATGGTAAAATTCCGTGCTAGCGATGTACTGCTCCTGCGTACACAACCGTATACACATATATAATATATATTTATGTATACATATAAAATTTCACTAAATAATGTTTATTATGCAATTTCTAAAAACGATTAAACGCAATCGACCAAATTGTATTTTATATTGTTATTCAACAACTAAAATCCATTAAAAAAATATTTTTAGGTAATATTTGTATAAAATGTAAGGATATTTCCATTTGATTTTGAAAAATTAGCATAAACTCTCCCAAAATAAGCATTTTATAATTTAAATCTTTCAAATAATTTTAGTTTATCTATGCGTATAACAAGTATATTGTATAACTCATTTTTCTCCATATTGAATATTTATATGAGAAAAATTCTGTAACAAAATTATGATTACTCTGTATATGGAGCGTACAAGTATTACGTAAGCTCTTAGGGGAAGGGGTGGTGGTCTGTCGTGTGCTGACATTAGCTGATAAAGAGGATCGGAGGGGGGGAGTAGAACCATGCTGACGTCAGCAGTAATAAAAAAAAATCAAAATATATACATAAATACGTACCTACTTATTATTATCAAAATATGTAACAAAATTTTTCTACTATTCTTAATTAATTCATATAAAATTCGGAAAATTTATTTATTTTTTTAAATAAAGGAGGGTCATCAGACATATGCTGACATAAAGTAGGGGAGTCAGATGTTTGCTGACAAGGGGGAGGAAGGGGTCTACAAAACCAAAAATGTGCTGACGTAATACTTGTCCCCCCACCCACTATATAGTTTTTAATAGAAGTAAAATAGTAGGCATACATATTTTATAATATAATAGAAAAATAACAATAAAACCTTTTCCAATATGTAATTTAGGGTTGAATTTCTTAAATATATTTTACTTAATATTTTATTATAATAAAATGAAACATTGTATGTAAATATTATATTGGTAAACTTTTAAATATATTTTTCAAACAATACCAAAGATTTAAATTAGTTTTAAACCTTTTAAAAAACGTCCAATTCGTTAATTTACCCATATGATGGGGTAAGTGGATATTTGTCTGGGAATACTGACTCACATAATTTGTATTAGAAATCACACACGATTCGTTATAAAAAAAAAAAATACTTAAAATAAATAACAGCTATTTAAAATATTTTTCACATGTACCTATTGGGTTAAGTTAATGATATAGTCAACTTATCCAAATTAATTTGCCCCAAAAGACAATATTTTACTTTATATAATAATTTAAATTATTAACTTGCATAATATATTTTAAATCTATACAAAAATAAACTTTATAACATAGTATTATATGTTGTTCAGTATTAATAAATAACATTTTCGATAAATGATTAGATATGTAATATTCCGTAAAACTTAAAATGAGCTAAACGAAAAAGAAAATTGATAGTAAAAATATAAATTCATATCAATATTGATTCTAATATCGTCATTTTATTGGTTTATATCAAAATATTGATACTTTATAAAACCACCCGTATAAGTTATCATTAATTCGTAATTTTTCCCAGTTCGCTAACTTGCATTACTTTTCCCTATACTACAATATAATAATATACTATTGGTAGTAAGTACACACATTTTTATTATTTTCTACTATGCCAAAGTAATGAATTTTTCTTATAAAATTCAAATTAAATGCATTAAAAACGCGTGTATTAATAAAAAAAACCCACCTAGAAATCTCGATTATACAGAGTAAAATATTTATATAGAAGAACAAACGACAATTTCACGTCAAAATTAGTCATTTTAAATTTAATCTAACTTCAAAAAATATAAAATGTATCTGAATGTTTTATAAACAAATCGTATACCCATCAGTAGGTTTTTATACGTAAAAATAAATATTATTAAACAGTTGTAAAATAATTGTTATTAAATAACACCAAAGTAAATAATTCATTTCTATATGTATAATGTATAATGTATATATAAATATAAACAACTTAGGTATATATATGATATGTAAGTACCTAACTACCTACTTTATTTTTATAATCGTTATTTTCCACGTTTAATAAAATTTTAATTTGATTTTTGTAGAATTTAAAAAAAGAAGCCGAAAAACTCCGAGTTTAACGATCTGAAACGTAAATTATTTTTTTCGCCACGGGGCAATATCGCTTCTTTGAAGTCTCCGCCTAGGTAGAAAAATAGAATCGTACATAATATCCTTACATTCACACGAATTCGACATCAAACGAAATTGGATCTTTATAAATATTTAACATCAAATAAAATATTAAAATTAAACGAAATTTAACATAAGTATAAATTATATAAACGTATATAATATATATATATATATAGGTATTACATCTATATTATATATACATAAACTTTATATATAATTATAATAATACATCTGTTGATGTTAATGATACTCACAAGATAAATAATAAAATGCATAATAATACACATCACATGTATTAATAATAATTAGTTAATCGAGCTTAGCACAAATTGAATGAACAAGTATTATGTTCGTTTTGTAAATTTTACTTGAGAAAATATCAACGCGGCCAGGTTCTATATAGGTAGGTAATTTTTAAAAATTTTAGGAAGAATTAAAATTTAATATAATTGAAAATGTTTACTTTTATTTTAAAAGTAAATAATAAATGGTCTTATTTTAAACACAGTTTTATATCAACTAGAAAACTTCGAGGAAAGAAGAAAAAAATTGTTAAGAACTAAATAATATTATCTAACGTCCTACGAAGTTTTTTTTTATATATGCATTTGAACATGTTTTATAAGTTGTTAAAAAAAACTCTTAAAAGCACAATATATCTATAAACAACTCTAGAAAAAATTAAAATATTGAAAATATTCAAATTAGGGTACTAGATAGTGTTGTTATCTATATTATTTGTTTTTTATTCCTAAAATTGTTGTTAGTTAATAAAAATAAGAAATATACTATACATTATTTCGGAGATTAAATTATTAGATAACAGGTGTAATAATATTATTGATGATATGATAATATGTATTTGGATGCATTGAAGTTTGTATTATATGGGAATTTAAAGTCGCTGTTTTATTAAAATAATATCGATTGCGAACCATCTCAAGTAAAGAAATGTAAATATTATTAAAAGAAAAATCGGTTTACTCGGGTTAACTGGCATCCATTTATGCCCATGATCCACGTAAACCACAAAAACAACACACCTTCGTGTTGTTTTATCCAAAACACTGTCAATATATACTATACGTATTTTAAATTTTTAGACATTGCCGCGATCGACCCAATTGACAAATTAAACTTATAAAAGATATATAGGTACGTCGATATATTATATTATAATATAATACAAATTATGGCAAACTTTCGATTTTCATGAAAAAAATATCTAGTTAACTGTAAAATGAGGCAAATAGAATTGGCGGTGTAAATATGTATAAAAAAACAATTATTAGAAAAAATATTAGATAAATACCCACAAGGTTAAATTTTATTGTTAGATATCCACACTGTGAGGTCACCAAATGTCAACTTGTACGAAATTTAAACAATCCAAATCGTAGTATTTTTTTTCACCCCCATGCCGAAATAAATTATAAAATCCATGTGACAGTAAAAAAAATTATACTATAAAATATAATATATAACACTATAATTTAATATATAATACTAGTCGTGTACATTATTCTGGCTTAAATTTCTGAAAAAAATATATATAAATATAAGAGTATAGTTTCGAATTTTGGTATAAGAAATTCTACATCTACCGTATCTGTAGGCATGTGGTATTTTTAATTTATTCCGAGATTTTCGAATAGAAATTTTCTAGCAATAATAATAATAATCATCCACGTCTAAAAGTTATTATTGAAAATAATAAAAATAATGATTATTTCCATAAGTATACGTGTGTTCGAGATTCAAGTAAAATAAATATAATTCTAACCCTCAATAATATCTTAAAATATTATAATATAAACGATGAATAACATTTAAATATATACGATTATAATACATAATATACACAAACAAATTCAAAACAAAAGAAGAATAATAATCAACACATTGAAATCAATGGCGTATATTTTACTTACAATATATATATTATATATATACTTATATATTTATTCGGGTTAAACAAAGGAACGAATATTTAAAGCGTATTCAAATCAACGATATTCCATAAGAAATATAAATTTCGACATAAATACTTTTGACGGTGCGAAATGTTATACAAATCAATGACGACAACGTTGTGTGTTTTTATAATATTATTTAAATTCAAAAATAAAACCGTGTATTTAAAATCGAAATGACTCGCTAAACTATATTGTTTTCGTGAAATTTTCCAACTTTTTTAAAATGTTCCATTAATATGTTATTTTGTTTTCACAATATAACAATATATAGGTATACGTTTCTTAAAATATCTTTTGTGATCAATAAACATAAATCGCATACGTGTATGTATATACATATATACATATATATATATACGGATAAGTAATCGATATATTATGATTATTTCAAGTAGGTATTATATTTTAAATTTTCCTACACAAAATAAACTACATATAATGTATAGAAAAAAAAATCACGTATTATAACCCCCGGGGGTCGACTACGTGCAGGAGTATCTATATATGATCATATCTTCGCGGCTTCCTCGGAAATTACGTACAGCCCGTGTATATTTGGTTTAGCTAAAATAATATATACAATTTATCGGAATATTTTAAAAGGCACATCAGTACACGCAATTTATTGATAAAATACGATTTTGAGGAATGTGTAAAAAAAAAAAAAAAAAAAAAAATGAAAAAATGAAAAAATGCCATATTAATAATAATAATAATAATAATAAAATGAAATACAATTTATGAAACCCATTGTAAATGTCTAGCGTGACAAAACGGTAAAGTCGAGAATGTTGTGAATTTCTCAATAATATAACATCGCTGTAGACGGTTTAAAAAAGGAATCTTAGAATTTCGAAGGGCATTTATGTGGTAGGTATACACATTTTCTCGTGTCTTATTATATATTATAATAATACGATTTTGAACTATTTCTCACAAAATATAGAAATACTTGAAATTGTTATTATATATATATATATATATAATTTTATTAAAAAAAATATTGTCCTGACTAATGAATTAATATTATTTTTATTTAGTTGCGGGTACCTATAAAAACTGGGTTATTTTTTAAATAGGTAATCTGGAATATGAAACTCGCCATAAATTATTATTGATTTATTATTTGAAATTCATTCCCGAAAAAAATTTAAAGCGCACCAGTTTATTGAAACTATCAGCTCCAAACTCTTCGTCTTCGATCGATATTAAGGAACTATTGTAGGTAGAATGGTAGATATAATTAGAATATAATATATACTTACTATAACTACGATTTTTTCAATTTAATGATTCTGTATATTTTAAACAGCATATCATTTGTAAATAAATAATCATTATTATTTTCAAATAGGTACTGATATTTCAGTTTAATATCAACGGTTTACTAGATGATATAGATTATAATAAATATAGACAAAAAAATGTATGCAATTAAAGTATGCTAACATAATTTAATCATAAATCCCGTAACTTTATGTGAAAATAAAATATAACGTAATATAGAAAAATAATGAATAATCATAATAATTATCACATAAAATGTTGAACTGGCTTACCTGCATGGTCTTATACAGCTGTTTTAGTATAAATAATATATTTAATAAAGTATAAATAATGTATGCTCTATACATTATTTAAATTACAATTCTTTACAAAAATAATAATATATTATAAAATAGGTGTCATCTCCGAGAAAAATATAAAATAAATAAATTATTGCATTTTTAGTCGAATGGTTCATTAAATATTCTCAATGTAACAGTAACACAAACATAAATAAACATGAAGTAGGTACCTAGTCATAATATAGTGACGTATAATTCCGCTATAAATCGAATCACATACAAGTTGACGAAATATATAAAAGAGAAAAATAAAATAACAATATTTTATAATATAACTTTGGAGTATCATGTAAAAATAATGCAAACATATACAATTGCTAAGTTTCATAGCTGAACTGAACATTAAACGTATTCTAAAAATATTAGGATCTTATGACATGAATTTTATGAATATGACATATTATTAATTGGATTACAAAAAGTATGGTACTTATATGTATTTTAATTTACTATTTAATAGTTTTAATAGGTAAAATAATATAAACGTAATATAAAAAAGTCGTCCAAATACAGATGGTTTGAAGTTAGTACTGCGGTCCTCGGACAGGATAGTGTATTATAATTATTATTATTTTAAATTCGAAACCAGAGATAATTAATCATTACATTAAAAAGACGATTCTAAGTGAAGTTCGGTATAAATGTATAACAATATAATACTTTTTTTTAAAAAATAGGTAACCATCATGACAATTTAAATTTATCATACTGTAATTTTACAGTATGAATATGATAGTTTTGCATTTATTAAATATTTTCGTTTGAAAGGTAGTTTTTCTTTTCACTATTGAAAAAATCGAAAAATAACCTCTTTAAAGTATCAACTATAAACAATTTGCTACCTATCAAAAAAGGTCTTACTCAAACATTTCTGATCGACTACTCTATCTACCGTAAAAAATGAACATACTGATAATCTAATATTCGCTTAGAATTTAAAAGTTAAATCAAACAAATAAAAAATAGTTAATTGTAATTGGATTTTATGTTTTAAAATTAAGTATAATTATTTGCGTTGGAGCATTATTTAAAAAAAATATATATGTCTTATAACCATTATTTACAATAATGCGATAATATTATTTTACTCGTGAAGGAGGCGAAGCTGTAGCGGTAAAACGTTTGCGAAATTATATGATAAAAACAAACAGAAAATGAATTTAAGAGCAAAATAAACAAGTGAGAAATTCAAAAATTAGTCGATATACTTTCATGAGAAATAGCAATTAACAATAAAAACAATATCGCTATCTCTGCGTATATTTACATAAAAAATATACTATATATACGAATTAATAACATTTTATATTTAATGAAAAATAAAAGTCCGTAGCAAAAATAAATCATGAATACCGCGAATATAGAATTTCAAAGAGTAAATAAGAAATTGAATAATATCGCGTTTACACAAAACGTACGCCGTGTAATAATAATATAATAAATACGAATCGTATTTTGTTTAAAAGAAGAATCGTTATTTTGCAAAATATACAAAGTTCAAATAATACCTAGTGAACACGCACTGCACAGAATATCGTAAATTTTAAAACGTACGCATCAAACACAAACTTTATCGGAATAATTACTGTAGTAAACACCTATATAGAACCCATCCCAAATATTACGATTTTATTATGGTTAATTTTTTCAATAAAAAAAAAAAACAATAAATTTGTTAGGGTTTGAGCATAAAACGGGAGCTATTGACTTACATTGTAAATTTATATTGTATTTTTTTTTTTTTTTTTTTTACTAAAAAACACTTTTTATAATGCGTATATTTGTTAAAAATCTAAATCTATACGGAAAATAAAATTAAGTGTAAAAACAACTTAAGACATTGTAAAAAAATATATTCAAAAACACATTTAAAGAAGATAGGTTCATTAAGTATTGCATTGTTTCCGATGATAAAATGTCATTATTCAATGTGAAAATAGTATATATTATAAAAATATATAGATAATGAGACAAATAATTAATTTATATTATTATTAATAGAATATTAGATTCTGAGTGTATCGCGGAATGTGTTTGTTTTAAAATGACGTGTATTTTTTTATTTTATATATATGTAGGTATGTTCCCTTTTTTAGCAGAAGGAGTATATTTTATTTTGTTCTAATTGTTATTTTAAAGAGGTCGTACTTTAATTTTCTAAGTAGTTTCTATATTATATACGTATAACGTCAAACTATCGCGAAAATGACCAAACATTTTTTTACAAATTGAAATACGAACGTTATAATGTCATAAAAATTTTAATTTACATTAGTTATTAAATATAGGTACATATTGATGTATAATTAAAATATCAAATTATTATTCTATATTTTTTTTTTTTTTTTTCATAACATTTTGAAATTAAATTTTTTTTCTGCATGTATTTTTATCTAAATAAAACTATATATATATGAAAGTACACATATATACTTGTAAGTATATTTTTTCGAGTATAAATAGAATCGAGTAGGATTTTTTGGGTAAAAATCTTTCTGATGGAAATTTATGGTAGATATAGTTTGTATTTTCAAAATTTTCGGTTTTAATTTTGCGCTCAAATCTAAAAACATAATAATACACTATAATCTGTCCGAGGACCACCGTCTGTATGTGAACGAGTTGTTTTTTTTAAAATTCCTCGTTCTGATTTAGTTTGGTTGAATATTTAACAAGTTACAAATAATCGACATATTAACGTCGTAGAGCGTAAGTATATTATTATAAAGTTAGGTGTTTGTAATTTAGAATATTATTATAATAATACGGCGTACTGGAGCACATTAAAAGCTTTTCGTATATATTATTCCGACTACGCTAGCTAGCGAGCGAGCCCTTTGTGCAAGGAAAAAAATATGAACTCAAGCATAAACAAAAATAAATAGTAATTTATTAACGTCCACGTCGATGGATTTTTATTTCAACAGTAGCAAATTTTCAAAAAATAAAAAAAAAAAATAATGTAATATTATATATTACATTCAATGGCTGAAAAAACGGTTTAACGATTTGTTTACGACAGTTTATTTCTATACGTATAATATATATATACTGCACAAATTTATAATGTAGGAAAAAAGGAGTCGCCACACGAATAATCGTCCCGATCGACCTCACAGTTCAGACCCGTTCACCATTAATCCAGTGCTGGGGTCGGCAGTTGGGATTTCGGTCCAAATAAACCCGCATATTATATACGTGGTGTACGTGCCCACGCAAACAGGGCTATATATAACAGTACCCTGAAAGTGGGCCGTCGTGCAGGGATTTTTTTTTTGTGGGAGATAGGGATGTTAAATTAAATCCAAAATGGACGGGGTGACGAGGACGGTTTTACCGCAATTCCGTCACATTACCGGTACATATTACATTATATACAGTGTGTATCATCATTCCTGCGGGATGCGAATCGAATGCAAAACAATGATTTCCACTATAACCGCACACCCGGAGAGAAACAAGAGTAGACGATATTATCAAGGGTTACTATTATGTTGTGGTTTTTCATTTCTTAATATTACCTATTGTGTGCCCACACGAAATCAATAATAATGGTCATTTTCTCCAACTTATTTAAGAAAAATAAATTTATACATTTTAATTCTGTTTTTCGTACGCGTTTGTGTAAGTCATCTGGAAGTGAGTATACAAGAACATTTTTATTTTTTTAATTGTTTTAAAACTAAATGGCGATGAAGTGGCCGATGAAAGGAAACTTCTTCATTTTGAATTAACTCTATCGGCGACCACCTGCAGGAAGCAAATTTAATTTTCGAATGAAAAAAAAAAAAACATTTTAAAAGAAGATAGGTACCAAAATATAGTGAAGTACGCAAGATTTTTCAGAAATATTAATTTTATAAAAGCGGCGTTAATTTGAAGGACACGTTTTTTTATGAACAAATCGATCAGAAATGATCATAAAATCATTAAATTTCAATCGATCAAAAAAATCCTACGTACTTTACTAGAAAATATCATTATAAAGCTACAGTTAAAATCGGTGGAAAATTGAAGACGCTAGTTAGTCGCCGTTTTCCTTGAAAAACATTTGAGAAAAACGCATTTAAAGTTTCAAATATTAAAATTTTCTAATTATTATTTGCCTTTAATCTGAAATTGGCCTTTCAAATGAACTTAAAATTTAAAAAGCATCGAAACTTCCTCTCAAATTACCCGCAAATCAGCATTGTGACTTCACTAAAAATCAACTGTTTGGACCATTTAAAAAATTTTCCCTCACATACAGACTTTTGTATATAATTTTTGAATAGTTAAAAAAAGCGTTTAAAACAATAAAAAAAAACTTACATGGTAGTATACTACTCCTTAATACAGACCCAGCTGTTACATATTTCCAGGATATAAATTCAGGGTAAATCCCTGAATCCATGTATTTTTCAAAACGGGAAATCAATAGACGTGCTGTCATCAAACTGTATCACTGCTGTTTACAATTTATGGAACCCATATAGGGTTATTGTTCCAATGAACTGTTGTTCTCTTAGAAGTAAACTCATGGAAATTTTCCTGGAACTTTATATAATAAGACGTATTACATTTGGTGATTCGAAGGGGCGCGTGCAGGTAAAGGATTACCAAAAACGCAAATCCGTCTCTGACAGAAACACACAACATACAACCCATCAATCTTATACTTGGGGGAAACCACGGGTAAAACGACATTTTAATCGTCACTAATTTCATAACGTTTTCCCCTCGGCAACTGCAGTGGGCCTGGAAATGTTTCCGACCATGCGAGCATATGATATTTTGAGGTTATTTTCATTGGTTTTTAGATTATTTCTCTGTTCTCGTTGTATACGTGGTCATGTCAAAATGCGATGTATATATATATAGGTGAGGGCGTGGAGAAAACAATTTTCCAAACGGTACTTCGAGGTCAGGATCGAACCCATCAATTTGCAATCGACATGTTATGTGAGACCCCATAAACAATAAATTGACGAAGGACCGGTGCGCTTAATTTCCACTCGTCAGGAACACGTATATAGGGGGCTAGCTTATAGGTAATTCAGTTATTTTTCCCTTTACCTTTATTACGTCCCTAGCGTACCTATATAATATATTCAATATTATTAGGTATTTATATATTCTACGGACCATGTAGTTCGATCGAAAACTATAAAATTTTTCTCAAAAAATAACACAATGAAGCGATGTATTTAGAATTTAATCCAAAAGAAAAGGTATGAATTATTCACTGCATAATTGGACCCATGATATTTCCCGTAATTATCTACTCTAATAATAAAGACAATTTTATTTTACAATTATTATTAGTAAATTCAATATTGCTTTATTAACATTTTGAATTTTCAAAAAATGCATTGATTAATACATTTAAAAATATAAGTATATAATATGTACATATGATTGAAAATAATAATACTAAAAAATGTACATTGTCATATAGACATATTTGGCTTCGTGAATCAGAATTTACATTTAACTTTAAATACTGACTGTCGGTCATATTCTACTCACATACTTATTGATATTTTATTGTAACTACCTACCATGGTACTATCAAAAACGAATTTTATATTTTGTTCGATTGACTATGCAACGTCATCTACAATTGACTACAAAAAACACATGATATTTGACGTCAACCTATCCATTATCAAAGAATATTAAAATGAACACACAAACATATTATACAAATTTTTGTTTAGATTTTTCATGTATATTTTTATATTTTTTCATACTTTAATGGTTTTCATTAAAAAAATACAACTATTAAAACTTTGATATTTATTTATTCTAAAAAGTATAATAAAATAAATATAATTATTGATAGATATTTATAATAGAAATAAACTCGCTCCTATTTACTAATTATTATTATATAGATATATAGTAATAAGATAAATAATAAATAATTAAAAATTAATATTTTTTAACTCAGCACTTAGTAGAGATTTAATTACTTGTTTCCATTAACTAGTTTAAATTATTGTTGTAATAACTTATCTCTTACAGTTACAAGTATCTTTATCACCATTCAGTATCAACTATTAACTAGTTTGTTATACATAATATTTTAATCGAAATTCAAATACAATAGAAAATCTTTTCATTTTTATATAAATATAAATTTTCTGTAATATTCAGGCTATAATATTATAAAATTATTTAGAATAATAATAATAATAATAATGTACTAATGTCTAATTCAGACTTGTAAAAAATACTTTTAAAATTGTATTTAAATACAGATACAAATACATTGACATAAAATGTATTTAAGACGTACTTTAAATACATTTTTAAAAAAGTATTTAAGAACAAACACAAATACTTGGTATGTATTTAAATACAAATACTTTTATACGGCTTTAAATGTATTTTTAAAACAGTCGTATTATTTAAATTATATTATTTTATAGGTCTTAAAATCACTGAACTATAAATTTTCAATTATTCGATGTAATAATATAATAAATATTAAAATTATTACAAAAATTTTAATTTTAGTTTTTAAATATTTTGAAAATGAATAATTATTTTTACCAACATTTTTCATATATAACGATACCGTGTTAAACATAGTGTTATTTAATATACCTAATTTATTACATTTATTATTAAATATTGTTTTATAATTTAATATATCTACCTAATAATAAAATTATTATAAGACGAAACAAACAAATGTCAATCGAGTTTCCTTTGTATTTCCGACGATATTACAATTATTATTTTAAGACATATTTCAGACATGCGATTATTATCATCCACGAGCGGTAGTTGCCATTTTTATCGACTTTATTACACTTTTATCATCGATTAAATATAGTGTTCTATTACCTATTACCCACATATTATACATAAATCCCCGTAACTCCGTTTGTCAATTCATTATACTGTAAAATAATATTAAATTTAAATGATAAAGTAATAATTTAAAATTACACTACACAAATATACTTAAATATTCATTTTGATTGAATAAAATTTATTAAAACTAAAACTTATTGTAAGAAATTGTATTTACAAGTATTTAAATACTATAAAAGTATTTAAACATATTTACTCAAATACTTTACAAGACTACTACTATATTATATTATACATTAACAATTTCGAAGAATTTATATTAAATTTTTAATTAATATAAAAATGTACTTAATCTTAACTGAGTTAAGTTATTATTTTTCCATTTTAACTTTAAACAGACTACAAATCAAGTTAAAATTATTGTTTGTTAATTTTTAACCTTTATTTAAATTTTACTTTATTTATTGGAGTTAATTGCGCATTTTTTTAATTCTGGGCAAATTCGTTCGAAATTCAAATCCATTCGAAAAATGTATTTGTTTTACAATGCGTTTTTTTTTATATATATATATCTATGTACCTACTCGAAAATTATATTAGAAGGGAAGTGCTCCGATTTTTACATGTTAACCCTGTTTCCGGTAGAAAATTGCACGCAGTTGGTAGGTACTTAAATTAGGTCGTTTTTCGATGGTTTTTACATTGTAATTACGTAAATAATGGTCCTAAAATCTTGAATATTTTCACATCAAACGAATGAAAAAAAAAACAAAATTAACAATACAACTATCCTTCCGACCGATTTTGGGTTTTTCATAGCAATTCTTTTAATTTCGATGTTTTTTCGCCATTTAAGAGTTAATTTTAGTCATTACCTACAGACAGTAATACTCATGTTATTATATACACCGAAGCTTTGCTCGGGATCGTTTTATCGAAAGAAATGATTCATCATTGATTTAAAATTCAATAAAATATCCACCATCAGTATCCCAGCCGACGAGTAAAGTGTCCGTCCGGCTTAATATGTATGTAATTAATACGTATAGTATATATATTACGTATTCTTGTATTATATAGATATGGCACATACTCGTATTTTGTATTATTATAACAGTAAGGTGCATCACAATACAAAAGTTTTCACATTTTCACTTTTTATATTATTACTATTATTATTTTTAACTGTAGGACAAATAATTTACGTAAAATACGTAATGTAAATTTAAAGAACAAATATCGATTGATTTAATAAAAACATAGTTAACATAATATAGTGTTTTACCTTCACCGATTGATATACTTCGATAAATATAGGTAGTTAGTATTTCAACGACAATTAATATTATATAGGTAGTTTTTAAACGGGAAACTTTCTCAGTGGGGAAAATTAGATTTCAAAGAAAACATTTGCATGTTATTAAACATTTAATTAACGATTCGATAAATTTAAATACAATTGCATAGATCTAAGCATAATCTGTGCACTGTAACGTTTAGTAAAAAGTGTAGTCTTTATACATTATATATTATGCGCATCAACGAAAAATATATACGTCAAACACAACAAAAATGAAAATTTTAAAGACGCAAAACTTATATAGTTTTCATTGGACCTAATATCGTCACAACTCTGTATTTTAGATAATATTTTATTAGAAAATTTGTGAAATTAAATGTAACAATATTCAGGATATTGGAAAGACAAACAATAAGCATAGTTGTAATACCTACAGTATTCCATAAATATAAATCCGAATACATAATATGTTATAATATTCATATTGTATGTTCATCAAATAAAAATTTAGTAAAATTAAGATTCAACGTTATGTATGTATAAGTACCAACTCGTTATAAATGGTTGTCTACATATGAGTTACCAGCTATAGCTAAATATGTTTAAAACGACCAAAGTTAAAAATATTGAAAAGATTTTACCTAAAATATAATATAATTTAACTATTTCAAAAAATATATATAAAACTTGTGTTTTAAAAATAATACACATATATAACTAAGTATAACTGAGTTTTCATAAATTTCGATACTAATTTAATAAGTAATTACTACTATTACTTACCTATAGATAAGTACATTATGTAAATTTTCGATCAATAATTTTATGAAAGTGATATGTATCATTTTATGTCGTGTGCTTGAATTTTGGACCAATGTTTTGTTTTTAACCAATAAAAACACTATAGGTACCTATAATATAATATAGATACATAAAGACGAGAGAGAAAATTTTACATTTTTTTTTTTTATACACAACTCTCATAAAATGTTTATCTATACCTGTAAGGAATTTACAGCGACGAAATTCCTACTTTCATTTTATTTTATTATTACGTTAGATTTTATGATATTTCGCGAACCTGAGATGTGCGTATTTTATGTTTTTCCCGGCGTTTTTCCATTCTCGACTGAACAAATAATGAATTTACTTAAAATTGACTGAATATTGTTGTATGACGTGTATACTATATAATAAAACGAAATATTTATGTATACAAAATGTTTCAATATGTATGCAAATATTAAAACACTGAAATATAATTTATGGCAATATTGTAAAAATTGAAAATATTTTTTGAAAAATCCAATACATTTTATACAATACGAAATTATGCAATATTACTTATTGAGATATTTATATTTTATAATAGTTTCTATAAAACTAGAAAATGAAAATATTAAATACCTATATAATAATATATATTATATTTATATATTAATAAACTATATACATATAATAATACACATAACACATTTCCAATGAATTAGAAGTAAAAAATTGTATACTAAGTTCATTTAATGTGATTATGTGTTATTGATAATATCCATTTATATATAACCTCATACAAATTAAGAAAAATCACGAAATGTTATTTTTGACATTTTAACTTAGACACGATAATATTTTTAACTAAAACTTAATTGTGAACTTAGCGAGCTAAATAGCAATTAATTATTCAAACTTTAACTTTAATTTTAACTTTTCATCAGTTAAGTTACTTTTAAATTATGGGTTAGAAAATTATAATTTTTCAGTGGGAAATTAACATCTGTATCTCCTTAAATAATCAATTCCGCAATCCACAGACCGCGGTTAATATTAAATAATACATTGAAGTCTATATTATGTAGTGAGAGAGTAAATTAGATTTATATGGGTACCTTTTTTTCTAGACCCACTTCCCAGCCTCCTTTGAAGCTATGTCTGGATAGTACAGCAATTGGTTTTTTAAATAAATAAAACTTCAATAGAATATAGGTGGTCTCAAATGTTAAGTGAACTAATATTCACTGTTAATATATAGAATAGTTATTTAAATGGATTTTTAACTATACATACATATTCGTTATTCGTTTAATTTCACTTGAGTGTAATGCAGAATTTGAAAAAAAAAATTTTAACTTGACTCACCTTGCAAAATTGATATACAAACAATAATTTTTCGTCATTATACTGATCGTTACCTAATTTTTTGACGTTTAATTATAGTCATGGTAATAACTAATAGTATCAGTGTGATATACGGGTCAGTGAGTTAAAAAGTACGTATTAAAATAATTTGGGAAATATTTATATTATAAACATGGAATTATCTGATATCTGATCTAGCTAAAAAAAAAACTTGTCTCTCAGGTGGAGCACGACGAATTTTAGAGGAGAAAAAAAAATCAAAAAAGAAACCAAAACATTTTATCCTTTGTTCGAAAATATATAGTAAAAAAATCGTAAATCAAATATGGAATAACAAAACCTTTCAATTTATTTCGTTTATTATATTTTCCTAATTGAATGAAAATATGAGATTTTCTACAAACATTTTATTGAACATTCATAGAAATGTAGCAATGGAGCATATATAATGTAAACATAATATAAGTATAATATATAATATAATAATAGTTGTAGTTACTATAGCAGTCAGTCAAAATAATAAAGAAAGGTTGACCCTGCCGCAGTGTTTATTGTAAATACAATTACCTATATATACCTAATAAAAACAAAAGAAAATATGTATATATTATGAATAAAATACGTTTTCTACATTCAATATTTATTATTTTGATACGATATTAGTATAAAATTTATAAAAACTTTTAAGCTATCTTAATATGAAAACCCCATTTGATTCGGATTTGTAAAAGTGAATATATAAATAAATTAGCGCGTATTGTAGTAGGCGGCATGATTTCACGCATAATTTTTAAATGGCGCTACCGATCAAAGTGTACTAAGTAAAATCTGTTTTCGTCAAAATTCATTATTTCAACAATTTCAAGAACTTAATCCCGAAAAATCGTTTAATGAAAACAAATATAAAATATTTTTTAAATACATTTTTTAAAAGTAATTTTGATTTTAATTTTTGTTAAACATAAAAAAATATTTTTCCTACTTAACCTAGAAAAGAGGCTAATAAATTCATCAATATATTCATAACTGTAATCGAACATCGGGAAGTATGTAAACTATATTTATCCTCTTATTGGTCTAAATCCACAAAAAAATACGGAGTCTTAGGAAAAATCTGCTTAATAGATGTTCCTAAATACATTTAAAAAAAACTCATATACCTACGTAACTTTCCAGTCCTAGGCTGATTATTGGGGATTTTTTTTTCATCGTTTGTGGAGAAAACCGGTCCCTCCCTCTTTCATCACCAAGAATTATACGAATATTTTTATTTTCATAGATTTCAAATGGCAAACGATTTAATCTCTATATGTTCCTCGCATCCTTTGATTACATCTTTGTTAATAAATAATCTAAAATTAGCTACCTATTTTAAAATGTATATTTCATAAATATATTCATTGTAGGTGTACGCTTAGATTACATAATGAATACCTGAAAAATGTTTATTTATGACATGGGCTTATACCATGTACCCTATATACATAAATGTGATTTGATAATTATTAAGATTGTGTGTTCAATCATATTATGTTTTGGTTAAAACGTTAATAATAATAATAATTAGATAATTAGTATGCGAAAATCTAAATATACACTGATATTATATTATACTAAAATTTAATTCATCGATTGAAAACTAGCTATTTCTTAAGGGGTTAATTTATTCATTCATTTATTCAAATATGAATATTATAATAATCCACCAGAATCCTTAACAAGAAATACGAACGTTTCGCATTATACTCGCATATAATATACGTGTATGTATATATATATATTATATATAAGTAAGTACTTACAATAAAGAGATTAACAATTTTAATAATTTTATACAACTTCACGTATAATATCCACTATAGATTTTAGAAGTTTCATCAGTTTTTTTTTTTATCAACATGGAATATAAGACCACAGCGACCAAGGTTTTATCCGTTAATAAAAAATTCCATCATAAAAAATAGTATAGTATAGGTACCTATAGGTGTATTATATTAGTATTATGTCCTAAGATACTTTTTATTGCTGGTTGAAAAAAGAGTCTAGTTTATTTTTTACGAGGGGAAAACAATATATACTTTACCTAAAGTATAATATATTTACACCCTGGGGTATATCAATCAAAATATTCTATGATATACGTATTTACCGTTGGTGTGTTGTAGAGGGATAAAATATATTCTGTGCATACACGAATTTGACGATTTATCGATGCCGCATTTCTTCTATAGTTTTTAATAACGTGATGTAAATATATTTTTAGATAATATACCCATATTTTATAATAGTTGTAAAATCTAATTTATAACCTGAAAATTTGAGAAAAAAAATACGACTTACTTTTAATTTTGAATATTCTCGATTTTTACTCAACTTCTAGGAAATTTCAATTATGTTTTTTTTTTTATTGTATATATGTACCTACGTAAAAATATAAGCATTTTATATGACATAAAATCGCTGGAACGGAAACATTAATTGGAAAGCCGAGACTGCATTATTCAATTTACATTCACTTACCGAAAACTTTAACCTAATTTTAAAGTATACGTCATGTAAACAACCATATTACAAAAATTCAAAAACCACAATATAATACAATAATTTTTAAATCAACAAAAGTCAACGGAGAAGTTATATTTTCAGAAAGACCTACAAATTGTTTGGAAATAAAATTCATTATTAACATAAATATATATATATATATATATATTTTTTTTTAATAATATTAAATTGATATCCTTAAATTATTGTTTTAAAGACCACATGTTTGAATTTATTGATTACAATCATTGGTTCAGTTTATATCTAAAGAAGATGAAATATTATTTTGTTCCATTCATTCGATCGTAGAATATTATGTTGTTATAATATTATAGTTGCTATATATATATATATATATATGTACATATATAATATAAACTCGTTTTGTTTTATCCTATTTTATTTTAACCGCCAGCCAAAAGCTGGGAAATTTTTTAATTTTTCGAATGTACGAGTATCTACAATATGGACGATAGTCGTTGAACATTATATAATAATAAATTACCCACAAAAGTAATTGTACTTTTCGCATTTCGATAATTGCATTGGTCATTAAAGCCAAGGCTCGTCGGAATAATATAGAGGTGGAAAATACAAACTAACAAAATACTGTTGTTGAAAATTTGTGAAATGATCATTAGCCATGCTATATGCATATATAGACACTCCGTAAGGGAGAAGTAACCTAAAAAAAAAAAAAAAAATATCAATATCAAATTTCATTAACACCAGCAACACCAGCTATTCACCGACGACGTGGGCGAACGAAACAACGTCATGCTTTCGTATTTTAAAAAGAAAAATATGATACTTGGTTGCAGTAAATATACCAACAAGGTCGGAATAAATCCTAAAAGAAGCTAATCCTTCGGATAGTATTTTAATTTTATCACTTTGAAATATTTCCAAGTACCTATATACATATACGCTCGACACCATGCAATTTCGTAATTAAATTTGATTTAAACACGCAGGACTAAATATTATCCTGGCTATATAATTCCGACTTTAATATAACATGATGTGTATGATAATTGTTTAACATTAAATTGAACGAGTTATTTTTAAAATCCAAGTCAAAATATGATATAGCATACCAAATATGGTGATATATATACATAGGTACCTGCTATATACTATAGGTTTAGAATAAATATATTGGGCTATTATACTACTTTTTATGGCTATTAATTATTTGCACAAATCGATAAAATTCGATTTTCAGACTATCATCGTACCAAATACAAATGCAAAATACTACTATAGGTATATATAAAATCATAAAATCGCTCTACCACGTAAACGGTTCCGGTACAATTTTATTGAACGATATTTAACATTAAAAATGTATTAACTTAAAAAATATAATGCTTTTATAAAAATAAAATAATTTGATGATGATTTATGGTCGAAACTTATCGTTATACTTATAATATTTTTTTGAATACTCTCGGCATATATTCTTTTTTATAATATAAGGTACCTATATAATTTTTTTTATTGATCGAATTTTCTTGAAACGTACCTATATCGACCAAATGTATACAGAAAATGCATATGCTGTACAAATACTCGATAGAAGTAGAATTTTGAACTTTATACAAATTTAATATAATATTAACTAAGCGTATACGCATTATACACTATACAGTATAATAAAGTTGTCTAAAATTAAACGGAAAAAATTCAATGACCAGTAAAAAATAGTCTGTATAAAATATGCTAATATTTTAACCGGTATAAAAATTTACAATATTGTTTAACATAATATATATTGATAAGAATTTCAAGCGGTTCAACAGTTGGCATTGATAGTTTTGACTTTTTGTAGGCTTAATCGAAACATATAAAATCTTTGTATGGATATATATATATATATATATAGACGTACGTACACTGTTCTGATGTTTTGAAAATTGTTATCGTCTACTCGTATTTAAACATACATCGTTTCATTATCGTTTTGATGAATAAATACACGATTTAATTTGTACAAGTCACCATAGTTATTTCTCGTCCCTAATAATACTATCATAGTATATTTTAACACTGCTGAGAACATTATGGCGTTAATTCAAATTTTTTCTATACCAAAACCGATTTATTGCTTGGAGCTTTAGCTGAGTACTGTATAATCCTAAATTATCACCTCTTGAAAATTGGTTTAATATAATATATATGTAAATTTCTCGTGTTGGCCGCCATTTTTCCCCATCTAACTTCATAAGTACCCTCTTATTCACGGGAATAGCTGTGCCAATTATTATATAGCAACAATAACGAAAGCAGTATATATATATATATTATATATTATACTTGTATGCTATATTATAATTGTATGCATTAACAGCAAAAACAGTCTATAAATCGTTAAGTACGTTTAGATATTATTAACTTTGTATTTTTTTTTTAAGAATCTAATAGAAAAAATGTAGGTATTTCATTTTAAATATTATAATGTTAAATATTAGGTATAATGTTAAATATTTTTCATTTAAAATTAAAATAAACACATAATTAACTGACTTTGTCGTAAATCTTGACCAAAAAACAAAATTTTAATTCGAAAATCACTAACAGAAGTTTATACACGTCTGAATATTATTTTTTAACTAGAAAAATTAAAACACTTGCGAAATTTCCCGAACAAATATATGGATAAAAATTGATTGTTATAAATTATAAATATTAAAACAGAAAATATGGGCAAGTTATTATTCAAATAAGTTCTTTTAAATTCCCTTGAAGTCTTTCAAATAATAGTTTAAAAAATATATTTTTTAACTTATTATTAGTTTGAAGTTAAAATGGCAACAAATATACTTCTTCTTCTTCTCCTTCGCCTTCTCTCCCAACTATTTGGGGTCGGCCACCCTGGTCCTACACTTCCACTTAACTCTATCTCCCAACAAATATACTTATATAGGCTAATATACGCTTATATTGGGAAAGGAAATGTTAATGTTTTTAGAAAATAAGAATTATTCTTATGATTAATAAAAAAAATGTTTATGAAATATATTTAAAAGGCATAAAGTAGGAGGTGGAAGCACCTTACTCGTCGTATATCATGCTGGTAATGGATATATTACATTTAAAAACGGTGAAAAATATTGTATTCTATAAAGCAAGTTTTAGCGAATCCCGGTGTAATATTATACATAACTATTACTTTCAAAAAAGTTTTATTTTATTTTACGATGTCACTATACAATATATTATTTCAGTAATACATAATAAAAATCGCAATTTATTTGTTATTTAAAAAAGTAGTAAGTGTTTCTTTCACAAATTCTGGAAAAATCTAAAATTACCTCTGAAAGTTACCATTTACAATTAATTTACTATCAAAATAGCTCGTTACTTCAATACTCCTACTCAACTCCTACCCAAAAAGTTATTATCAGAGAAACAAATAAACATCACTGTAACACCAATAGACTCCTCAAAATCTAAAATGTATATTTAATATTATATAAATCAATTGCCTTTATGAAGGAATTTTACTTTTTCAACACTCTCGTGTGTGTTAAAATTGTAATTCATATAAAAATCAACATTTATTATTATACTTGGATCTCAATTAAAATATGTTTAAAAAACTAACCAGAATTATTCTTATTAATTATCTTTATTTAATTATTACAGATAATGATTGTAAAAATATAAATTAATACACTGAAAATTTAAACTATAGTTAAATTAAGAGAACTTCTCATCTACAAAAGTTCAATGAAAAACTCGCATTAACATATCTCATTATAATTAACTTACGAACATGTTAGAAGTACGAAACAAAAAAAAAAACGATAGCTGACAATATTATTTAGCGTACCTACTATCTGACTAACTTTTAAAATGTCAATTTTAACACGTTTTATGAGTTGATAAAATATGAATTTTTTTAAATACCTATCAAAGAAAAAAATATATATAGATTTTAAAAAACGTCAGATAGGGTGCTAGATAATATTATTAGTTAGCATTTTTTTTTTATTTCATCTTTCTACGATATTTTTAAGTTGATAAAAATAAGAAATACGTAATAATATTATTAAATATTATTGATTACATAACAATACAAAATAGTATTGATATTTGACACAAGGCTATTTTTAAATTGTTGAATTTTCATTTTTCTTAACATTTTATAAAAATTGCTTATACAAAATTCGTTGAAAATCGGGTGCATGGTGTTCTTTTAACAGCAAAAGAATAAAGTATTTATTTATATTTTATATTAATAAGTAATTATTTAAATTTAATATTTAAACTAGTCAATGCCCACATTTCTGAATATAAATCAATCAAATTTAATTTATCAAGATAATAGGTAGGTACTTAGGTATATTCTGTTTATTAAATTATTAAACTATTGAAATCGTTAAGTTTTTGAACTTTTAAGTAAACGTATTATTTCTCTGAAACCTTATTGTATAAATAAGTTTATGGTATGATATATATGACAAGGTTTCATAATGAGTTTTTCACAATACCTTGTCCCACTTATATGTACCCGATTTAAACCAGTTTTCATCATATTACCATTATAGTACCTATTTTATACACAATCATTTTCGTTTTTATTGTCATTAAGAAATTTGAATATTTATATTATATCCTAAGAAACTATATAATATATATTATGTATATCTATCTATTGTATTTGCATATAATATCTATATATTTATTTATTTTTTTTTAATGAATACAATTTGAATGCGTTTTTGAAATATTTATGAACATTTTAATGTGAATTTTTATTGACATTTTCTATAATTATAAGAATTATATTTAAAATAATAAACAAATTATTTGCTACCTATCTTAATCAATTACAATCTATTTTATAGGATTTTATTGTTTTAAAAATTATAATAATAATAATAATAATAATTATAATCTATTATAATTTATGCGTTGTGGCACGTTGTATACGGTGTAATAACTAATAATATATTATTAATTCATTATTGTTTCAATACGTATACATATTAATTTATATATTTATACAATAAATATGATTGTTTTAGAAATAGGTGAGAATAATATAGTGATTAAACTGTTTTATGTTGTCCATAGATTTGTTTAAAGAAAATTAAAATTTGAGTAAAAAATAATAATATTATAAATGAATGAATAGTATCTAAAAAAATACATAAATTTAGTTTTCATAATATTATCGTGAATAATTTATGTATATTTGAAAATAAAACTTATATGTTATCTCATAAGGATTAGTTTACTGTAATTTATCCAATAAATAAATTTAAATTCGGCATTGATTTTAAGTGTCTTTTAATTTTACACTGATGCTCTTCTGGATACAACTTTTCGAGTAGACGTCCAGTTGAACTTTTAGGGTTAATAGCTTTCTTAATGAGAAATTTTTTTCTAATTGGTACTTATTTAGGACATTTTTAATTTATCAGTGGTTTCACATAAAGGTAAACCACCTTACAGGTATATACTTATTGGAAAATATTAACTTTACTAAGAATTTTTTTTTGAATACAATAATTTATTTTACTAATTAGAGATGCTAGAAAATATGTTAATTATATTAAAATTAATCAATTATAACAATAGTTTAATAAAAATTATGTAAATTTCCTTATTGTATAACATTTTATGATAGCCAATTTACACTTTTAAAGAAATTGATTTTTTTTTTTT
>JAIPRL010004721.1:0-36101 GCA_025469235.1 Pemphigus obesinymphae | reverse complement strand
TCGAATAAAGAATTTTTTTTTTTTTTTTTTGGGGGGGGGTGAAAATGTAAAAAAAATTATATAATACTTCACTTCAAAACATAAAATAAACCGCAAAAAGATAATAACTTTTTTCTCATTTTGCCCACTACAATCCTAATAATTTATAGTGTGCCGACTTAAAATTCCAAAATTCCAAAAATACTTCATAAACGTGAGTGAATAAGCAAGAAAAAAAAAGGCATGGCCTTTTTCTACTATTTGCAAACTGAACTTATTTTTGCCGAC
Source organism: Pemphigus obesinymphae (assembly GCA_025469235.1). Taxonomy (NCBI): domain Eukaryota; kingdom Metazoa; phylum Arthropoda; class Insecta; order Hemiptera; family Aphididae; genus Pemphigus; species Pemphigus obesinymphae. The sequence goes on along the minus strand of JAIPRL010004721.1, from coordinate 35,834 downwards.
TGTTTTCCGAGTTAGGAAGGTGAGATACCCCCCCCCCTCCCGGTATAGGTATACCCTACAGGTATACGGCCAGGTACGCAGTATACCCTTTAAATTCTCATTATTCTATTCAAACAAAACGTGTTAAATAGACTTATTATGTAATGTAAACGAATTACATCATATACATACAATAATTTTTAAATGATATCATATTATTTCGATTATTTTTTCTATTTTCTCATAAAAATAGTACTTATTGTAGTAAATAGTATTTTTTTTTTTTTTTTTTTTTTTTAACGAATTTCGAAAATCAAATGATAATTTCTTATTTTGTACAAACGATACGCGTATATAGCCACATTTTAACGTGTTTAGGTACTTTGAAAGGTATCTTTTAAAATATGATTTCTTTGCATGATATGGCTGCATAATTCAGATTTTTTACTTTTTAGAAGTTTCGTTTTACAGTATTTGGTTCGAAACTGGTGGTTTCACTATGCACTTTGCACATGAGACTTATAATGCATTTGTCGTTTTCTAAAAGCATTATATAGTTTAAGGTAAATAATTAATGTCTTTGGGTACTACATAAATTTTCTAACAAGTCCTAAAAGAGTGAGTTTTTGCAACTTTTAGTATTTTTTTTTCACTTAAATTTTAAAAATTCGTAAATATTTAATACTGCTAAATAATTAAATAATGACTTTTTTTTATGAAAAAACATATTCTCAATGTATCGTTGACAAATTTAATGGTATTTTAATTTAAAATTCATATCTCTATAATTTAATGTAGTACCCGAGAATTGTACTAAAAAAGTCCTAAAGCTGCATTTTATTCATAAATTAGATTTTTAAATATTTTACTCCGTTGCTAAAATAGCAGGATGTAGGTGCAATATGTATAATAACGATCAATTACACTAATATAAATTACACAAAAACAAATCGCGATAAATCGACAAATCACTCCTTTCAGTTCTAGGATAGGATAGTGTACATTAATATGATTTAAAATTTAAAAGTAAAGATAAATCATCACGTTCGAAAGACCATTTTAAGCGAACTTATAGTTTAAAAAAATAAGTAACCATTAAAATTGTATTTCTTATTTTCCCTTAAATTTATAAACTATTCTCGTTATAAAAGTTAGTTTTTCCTTACGTTTGTGGAAACTATGAATTAATCAAAAAACAATCAGTACAAAGCACCAACTGCGACTAATTTGCTACCTATCAATAAATAATTTTTAATTAATTAAATTAATAAAAAAAGCTCTTTATTCTAAAACTTCTATTTAATTTCTTGTAATCATAAAATTAAAATAAATAAACGTCATTGGAAAACGATTATATATAGATTCCTCGCTCCTCTGAAAATCTAAAAAAAATCTTATGACCAATAGGTTCTAGAATTTAAAATAGGTAACAACACATAATTATAAAACCAATATATATGTAGATACGTTTCTTTTGCTTCGCTCAGAATCTAAAAATTGCATGATTTAAACAAAATGTATTTATACAGGACCATTATATTGTGACCTGGACATAATATATTTTCATTTTGCTGATTTTAAAAATAATATTACAACTGCAAGTCTCATTTACATCACCTGAAATACATATTTTCAAGCATGACTCAAAGCACCAACCAATACGTTTTCATATTACGCCGTAGTTACGATATGATTTTCCTCAAAATCTGGAAGATCTTATAGTGTTAGTAATAATATATGAAATTTACGTTTATAATTTGTATCACAACTTGGTCATTTTTAATATTGGAGTAAATATTAACTTATTATCAAATTATTTATAGAGGAGACAATTATCTATAGCTATACAGTGTCCTCCTTTTTTCAAAATTTTAATTTTAAAGAAAAATATATCTATTTTAATTAATGCGTTTTTAAAATAGTTATATATCTTTACAAAATAAAAATAATTACTCTAAAGCATAGATAATGATTTCGCCTATAAATTTAGTATCTAATAGGTTAATTTACTTTAATACTAAAAATGACAAATTTGTGATAAAAATGCTAATATTCGTATATTATCAGTAGGTTAGACGGAGAAGGCAAATGCGGATATCATGTCCTCTTAATCAAATATACTACCTTAGCCTTTAAATTTTGATCATATCCCGGACGGGATTTTATCCTGCAGGCACACTTGACACCACCTGTTTATTAATACGAAATTACTCGTTGCTGTAACGCGAAATTATCTTTTCGAGTAACGTTATGGTAACTACGTTATTTAATATTTTTAGTAACGTAAGAGTAACTACGTTAGTCTCTTTTCACTAAATTTGTCAAATAACGCGTTAAATTTTTATAAACAAAAAAATTAATTTAACTCTAATAAATTCATATAAAACTGACGATAGAACACGCGTATGTAAAGCAGATATTTTAACCATTGTATGAATTTACAATAGTTAGGAGCGTAGGCTTGCTATTATATTTTATGGTATTCGACTAAAGTACCCATATAAAATTAGAAAAATAAACGTGTTTTTGGAATTTTATATTATTATTTTCATTTTTACATAATATTTAAAATATTTGATAGTAATAAGTCATTGTAACTATATAGTTCATTTTGAGTTAAAAAAGTAATGTATACCTATTACATTTGTATTTAGGTAACGAAAAAATAATCCAGAAACCTTTTTTATTTTATAGTTATATGCAGTGCATAAAATATAACAAACAGAAACGGAGGGGCTTTGCAAAAGAATTTGAAGATCAAAAGAAATATACTTACTAAAAAAATACTATTTATAAATACTATTAAAAATTTCAAGAACAGCAATAATAGTATGAGTACCTAAACTAATAACAATATACCTATATATATATATATTTATTATATATAGCCGCTAGGATGACACTCAACTACAGAGGCTAAAATTTTTATTTTGTTTTTATATTACCTTATCTCATACCTAATATTGATTCATATAATTTCAAAACTTGTTAGTTAATTTTTCATTAAGATAATAACATATTTCAATGTCATTCAAACGTATCAAAGGTTTATTGGTACTTATAATTGGCATGATAAAAACGGATTATCTGTATTTTTATTTTTAAAAGTTAATTTTATTTTCCCAGGCTTTTGATATAGGTAATATACTGATAAATTGTTAATGCTACTATCAGTCTACTAGTACTTGTACTTAATTTACAAGAAGACAAATAATTTTTAAAGGCGCAAAGAAAGATAGGTAGTCGAGGATCCATGGGTGCACTTCATACATTTTTTTAAATATTACAGAAAAATAAAAACACAGCAAAGTTTTTCAAAGTAATTTCAAGAAAAAAAAAAATGTGAACATTTAGAAATTAAAAACCATATACTTAGTATTAAATAGCCGTAATAGTAATGAGAGAAGTGTAATTGATAGTAATGAAGATTTCAAAAGTTTTTCTCCGAGATGCCCTAGAGAGATCTCCGAGGAGTGTAATAATTAATCGAGCTATTGCGTCAGTGTCATACTAAAATTAGTGATCGTAATGCTACAAGTATTTTAGCAGTTACAGCTGAAATTTTTTTTTTCAACTATTTCAAAACTGTTGGAATAAAAAAGTAATACGTTGAATGTGACGAGCTCATTGAAAATATATAGCTAAAGAAATCAGAAAAGATATCCTGTCCTGATATTCTTCTTACGGTTCATTGAGACGGTAAAATGTTAGCAGAATTTATGTCAGTCGATCGTTTAGCAGTTTTAGTCTCAGGAGAGGAAGTAATGAAACTACTCGCAGTTCCAAAATTAATCAGTGGAACTGAAGAAGCACAAACAAAAGACAAATTTAATTTATTGAATGAATGGAACATATAGTGTGATGTATATATACATATTATATATAGGTACTATATATGAATAATAATTAGAACATTTAATAAAATAATTTTCGATACATGTAGTACTGCCTTACTTGGCTTGCAATTAACTTGAACTTTACTAACTTTAACTGACTATAGTTAAATATCACATTAGTTAAAATGTTTAAAAAAAAAAAATGAACTCAGAAACTAAATCTTAAAACTTAAATCATCGTCTTGACTATTAATATTTACAATTTTTTCGGGAATATTTTCATTTTCCTTTATTCCATATTTTGTTCATATTTTACGGTTATTTTATATTATCACAACCAACATTTTGTAACGAAATTAAAATTTTTCTGCGTTAAATTCTCAATTTATTTGAATAATGAACAATTTCATGAAAATCGATAAATATTTTTATGACACATTTCGAAAATTCCGACTGCACACCTTGTGTTCTAAAACACACTATATTTGGACACTGACTCTATATGGTAACATATATAACTCTTTGTTACCTACTTTTTAAAGGTGACTTACCCAACACTGCTGGAAACCCGCTGGAAAATAAGCTTTTATATTATTGTGTGCAACGTGCGTATATAACGCATAGCAGTTATCGTATAACATTTGCATAATGCGTATAGGTACTATCGGTTTCTACATATTAATTATTATATGCAGTAAAAACATAGAATACCTATGGAATGGACACTCGGAATTTTTCCATTGCTCGGTAGGTATTGGTTACAATATGGTCTTGAAATCAGCTGTTGAGTAGGTACTTATCACTATATATCTTAATGATATCACAGATATAGTAAAAACGTTTATTATATACATACTGTCGTAGAATACTATATGGAAATAAAAAAACGTTTATAGGTATGTTCCTGACATCATGCATGTTCTCCAGCTGCGAGTATGACTAAAATCGAAACGCTCTGAAATTGAAAAAAAAAAAAATACTAAAGTAGTGGCGGCGGTGTGTCATGGGCTGGTAAAAATAAATACGTTATCTATAGATAAACGTAACAATCGTGTGATATTTTTTTTGCTCACGACTCACAAAAGTTAGAGACATATTTTTTTTGCCCGCCTCGTATATATAAAAGTAGGTACGCGATTGCGAACGCGAAACCACTAATATTTTAAACGATTCTACGTTGTGTTCGCGAGATTTTGCATAGTCGTACTCGATAAATTGGAGTGCACGTACGCGCACATACGCGTTTTAAATAATTATTAAGTTATTGGCATTATGGGTACAGTTGATAAACTGAAAATAGCACGTTTTGAACGACCGATGTCAACTACACGTATAGGCATATAGGTACTTGCCGCAACTGATTGTTACGGCGGCGCTATCGCGTCTCTATATATTATTATTATTATATCATGGAAGCTTCTAGAACTTTCTATTGTTTTCCCTCGTTATGTTTATATAATATTCTAGAACTTTCGGCGGTATATATGCATTTCGTGCTGTCCATCCATCACGAACATTATCGATTATTTCATAATCCCAACAAATTGATCGCCGACCGCTACAGCGCAAGGCAAATCAACTAGGTATATATTTTAATGTACATTGTATCGGCCATGACAAAATAGATAAGTATTATCACAGATTTTTGATACGCGCAACCCGCGCTAAGATATTTCCTCACCGCACCTGTGTTGTAGTTCACCACTTGTTATATTCTTCTTGCCCCGTATATTTACTTGTTGATTATTTAATAGCCCGCGTATAATTTTAATAAATTATATTTGATATGATTTATATTACGATTTTCGTTATTTTAATCTATGTACTTAAATTTAAATCCGAATGACAAAATATTAGACCAGTGAAAACTGGTGAACTACGTTGTACGACGGGTGAAGAGGAGATGCGCACACGGGGGAAAAAAAAACGTGTCATTTGTGATACCTATATCTATTTTGTCATGGTATCAGCAGTCGCCCGATCGCGTAAGCGAAAACGTACCTACCTTTAGCCGGCCTTACACGAGCGGAATTTTTTATGTAAAATACGAATACCCACCTATTATATGGATACATCGTGATCTATATATAATATCGTTTACCCCTATAGGCCGTGTCGGACTAGCGTCAAAAGGCCCAGTCCGCGATTTGGTCAAAGGACCCATAGGCCATAACCAATAAAAATTACCGATCGTTCCACTTAAAGAAGGTGCCACACATAAGATTTTTAAGGGGTTCTATATAGGATATTTTAAATAAATTTTAAGAAAAAAAATATCTAACAATTTAAAATATTTAAGTACCTATACGTATACGTTTTGAGAGTAATTTAAAAATAGTTCCTTGTCAGTATTGATTGTTGTGTAATTAAGATATTCATTAACAAACCGTTTTAAGCAAAAAAATATTATATAGTATTATAGTGGAGAATGAATGATACGTAGATACATTTCGCCTAAAATTTCATGATTAATGCATATTTCGAATACAATATATACGAGTATATATAAATACTTTTGCAGATTTCAAAAACAAATCGATCGTTTAGAATTTTTTACCGTGGTTGCAGAATAGGAAAAAAATCATATCGATATCGGGCTCTCCGAAATTAGCCGAGGGCCCCCCCAGTCTGCCATGGCGGACTGGCGGTCCGGGCCAGTCCGACCCTGCCTACAGGTATATTACTTTGAACGTGTATCCGGTTCATTTCGGTAACATTTAATTCACCCTGTACGTATACCATGTACCGGTACACACCAACGCCATTCGGGTCTTAACTCGTGAAACGTCGTGTCCGTACAATACGCACGTATACCCTATGCTTATATATTATAATAATTATTATTACGTATATATATATATATATATATATACAGCTAGCGTCAGCCGTACTGCGGCGGCGGCAGGCGTTCATTTCTGTTCACGGTATAATAATTATCGCGCAGAAAACCCGCGGCCACGCCCAAAACGCCGATCAGCGCACGTGAGGTAGAGAGAGGATGATACCGTGTGTGGCGCGTACAGACGGAGGAGGAGAAGAAGAAGAAGAAGAAGAAGAAGAAGAAGAAGAAAAAGAAGAAGAAGAAGAAAAAGAAGAAGAAGAAAAAACACCACATTAATCGACAGACCCGAAAACCTAACCGCGCCATTCGACTCTGTCGGTCACCTAACCTCTGTGCACGTATACGTCCGTACAGTATTAAAATACACGTGCGTACGGGCACACGAGTGGTGTGTACAGAAATCGAATTTTTTTTTTCCCTTCACATTTAATTCTCATCTTTGTTTTTTTTTTTTTTTTTTTTTATTTCCCTCCGAGTGTAATTATACACGACGTGTAACATACCTATATATATATATATATATATATATATACGAACAGCCATCCATAACCCATCAGCATATATACGATACGACTATAATAATAATAATAATATACGTATATAAATACATATATATATATATACGAATACGACTGCACACCATGAGTGTACCTATTATATATATATATATATATATATAGCAACCGGCAATCATTTTAATCGGTTTTTAATCCAACCGTCGCCGCCGACTTTGGTTCTTTCTTGCTCTCTCTCTCTCTCTCTCTCTCCTAATTAGTAATTACACACTATACGCTCGTGTATACGCTCACCGAAAAACATCATTTATATACGCGCGACTCGTTTGTTTTCCTATATTACACAGTGTTAGGTACCTATATATATTATTATATATTATTATTGTTCTTCTCGTTTAATTATTATTATTTTTTTTTTAATTGTTTTTTTTTTTCCCCGACTAGACTTCGTTTTCGACGCGCAATTGAACGTTCGAGGTTTTTATTCCACGGGGCCCGGCAAAGTCACGAGCCGTAGAAGAAACGAATTTTTTTATCTTCTTTTTTTTTTTTTTTTTTTTTTTTTTTTCTTCTAACCATTGAATAATTTAGCTATGGTCGATTCCAGCTGCAGTGACGTTCTATAAAATATAATATTCCTATATACTACACACCATATGCAGATATATAGATGCGCGCGCACATTTTCATCCGCAACCAGTTACGAATACTACATATATATATATATATACCAGTACATTTTCCAGGAATATATATATATATATATAAATCGTATACAGTTTGTTCGTTTTCGTGGCGCACAGTCTACTGGACTTAGAAGCAGTTATAAGTACGCATGTACGAGAATTCCGAACTAATAATAATAATAGTTCTACAATAAAGTCATGGCCCGGGAGACCAAATAAAAAATATGTTTCTAGGAAAAATTTTGCCGCTCCTGAAATTAAAACAAAACCAAAATTTTTTTTTTTAGAATTTACGTATAAACCTACAAATTACTGACTAAATAAGCAAATGAAAAAAAAAAAAATAGAATACAATTATATATAAATTAGGATTACATTAATATAAGAATCATTAACATTTTTACAAAAAAAAATGCCTCCCCTACGAAAGTGCCACTCTAGACTGGTGCCTAGCTCGTTTATGTCGATCTAGTTCTGATAGTTCTAGAACTTAACTTAACCTAGAATTTAACCTCAATATAAATCCAAACTAGTTCAAATGGTCTCTTAGCTAATGCTTAATCTGTTCCTAAGACAGGTGCTTAATTAATTTGGAGGGGACAGGCCGCTACTAATTTAAAAGTGACCTGCCAATGGTCTAATACGCCGCCATAAAATGCAATTGCGCCGACCAATTAAATTTTTATAGTACCTAATAATTAGAAAAAAAAGTGGATGATGTTTTTTTTTCATTTTGCTCATTTACGTAGCATTAGAATGTGAAAAATGGCCCGGTGAAATATTAAAATTGACCTTCATAAAAGTTCGCACACCCGAAAAAAACTAAAATGGCGCCCCTGTCCTAAAAATGAATTTGCTATTCATTATACTTTATAAAATGCTAAAAAAATTTGCATTTTTTCCATGCCACTTAGGTCGTATCGTTTTTATTTAATGTCCCGGGCTCTGATTATCGGTCGTAATTGCTATTTTCTAAATTTTGTATAAACTTTATCGTATTATATTTTACCGGACATTCGTACATTTCCGCCTGGTGACATACACGCACATGGTGGTGGTATTATACCAATGTTATGATAATTTGAACATGCGATTTCAACTTATAAAATAATATAATATATAGTAGTACCCACTACTTTTATAGTACTTGAAGTAGTTTTATTTTTCAAGACACATGTGCATCTCTTCGAATATATTAGATTTTCAGTTTACTATACGTGATCTGATCTGTGATTATTTTATAAAATAAACTATTACAAAAATCTCGTGTACTTATCAAACACAATGCGAATATACACTTATAGGGCGGCGTCGAATTGGGACCGTAGCAAAATGGGACGACGGCAAATCGGTAATAGATCACATCGTGATAACAAAAACACTTAACCCTTAATTTATTCCAAAACTTTAATTTTACTAGATTTCAACTTGGTATTTGATCGTGACGTCGTGTGTTATTCGATAGGTACAATTCAGACGAGCTTGAAGATCATAATCGCGTAATTTACCTCGCCTTACAACAATATTCCCTTAAAACTTCGGGAATGAAAATCACTTAGTTGTGTGAACAAAACCAAACTACTAGACATTTGATCGATTGATTTAGGTAATATTGAATAAAAATTTAATATTAAAATTTAATTGTTTTGGATTATTGGCCCTTTAATTGCATTTTTACTATAGAATACATTTTATTTTGAATTTACAATTTTGTTTTATTTTAAGTTCGATTTCAATAGTTATTCGTATTTTAATACTATTTCGTATTTACACTCTAAATAAAGTCAAAAGTAAATTAAAAAATTATTAATTAAAAATAAAAATATAATAACACCTATTACTTATTATAGTATCAATCATTTATAACATTAATTATAAGGACTAAACTATAGTTATATGTATACAATAATAAAAATATAAATAATATAATATAATAATAATAATACAATAATAGAAATATCTCATAAATATATAAATATACTATACGAGTCGTCTATTTATAATTAATATATTTAATTTATGGTATATATATATATATATATATATAATATAGATATAAGTATCGCAATTTTATTGTTAATGATTTTACCAACTTGATTAAATGAAGTTGTCATTTAATTTCCCCTTTTGTGGTGACAATTTTAATAATTCATGTCAGCTCTCACACCTAAAAAATCTTTTATTTATTGATATATTTATGAAAAAAAAAATATATCAATTTAGCAACACAATAACTGTCACTATATCTATACAGCCGACAAACATTTTGTCCAATTAGCAATATTGTCTACTTGAAATTTTTTTGATAACTATTATCATAATAAATAATAAGGGGTTTAATGAGAGAAAACGTTGCCGCCATTTATGTACAATTAACCGTTGGGAGGAGTAAACAAATATGCCGATTATAAGTACCTACCTATATAGATTACAGGGATTTCATCGACATCGTTATATAAACACAATGGGTCTTCGCGACGTCTTCGAAAAGTATAATTGACGAGGCGAACAATGAGTGCATAAAGTACTATCTATGTCCCGTTTTGAATTCATCATTGTATTGATATAAAACTTGTTGACCAAAATCTATAAAATAAAGGTTTTACACTATACTTCAACAAGTATATAATTCTCCTGGAAAAACTAACCCTGTATTAGGTACCTAATAACTTGTATGCTACTTTTACAATATTTATGTCGACCGAGATGAAAATCTGAACAATTGGGGATGTTTAGCGCACCAAGCCCCACCACATTTGTGCTTAGGTGTATAGTATAATATGGTTGTTATAAAATAACGTCAAACTTGAGGTATAAATCATCGTTTATATAAGTCGGGTACAAGGGTCAACATAACCGTATAAATAAATAGTAATTTAAGTACCCATCCATACGAAGCCTTGGGACGATAATTAATAATATCGTAGATATACCACTCTAAAGGTAGATAATCGACGAGTACTTGTTGCACAGGACGTCGTTTAATTATTATTTACGAGTGGCGATGGGTACAAGTACCTATATTGGTCGTGTAATTACGATGTCCCAGGATTAAATAAATTTCGACGACGAGCACTATACCTACTCGCGAGAAAATGAAGGAACCCGTGATACGACCAGATGAGTACACGTTTTCAATGTTTACAGGAAAAGTATAAAATAAATTTTCCATTCTTTAGAATGTATAAATATTTTAAAAAAATATATATAATATATCCTTCACCACTATATAATATTGGGTAGTATAACATGTCTCCATTAAAATATGTAATTTTCAAATTCTAACTTTCAGTACCTACCTAGGTACTTTATTACAAATACTTTTATAAACTTTAAGTAATCGTGTGCTATTATTCGGTTATCGCACCTAAATATATTAAAAATGTATTTTTATTTTTATTTATTTTTTTTTTTTTTCAGTTTTTCAGTGGAGCCAGTGGCGATTTTACAATTCCATTTATTTATTTTTCTCTGTGAGTAACTTTTAGACCAGAAGATGTCAAGTATACAGGAATCTAGGAGTAGAGAACGTTTTTGATAGGGGCCTATAATACCTGGTTATCGAATTGTTGCACCTTAAAAAATCAAGATTCATTAATTATTATTATTATGAATGGGAAATTATCAGGCAGCATATCTGATTTTCCCCTATATAATATTTTATTCCGTACAAAAAGTTATTTAAAAAAAAAAAAAAAAATGGACTTATATGGTCGTTGCACCGGGTTCTTCAGGCTTCAAATGGCTTAATATAAATCATACGCCATAGGATATTATATTCCGTGTTCTGATAACGAATTGAGTAATGAAAAATGGGAGGAAAAGTCCCGGAAATAAAATCTGAAAGGAAAATCCCTTGTAAAAAAAAATACCATATTATGTTTCTTTTATATATATATATATTTTTTTTTAATAATAATATAATATTGTCAAATCATCGATATATATATTATGTATGCGTATGTAGGTACGTATGTTACGGTACATAATATATATTTCATAATTATAATTATTTGCTATATAGTTCTGCGGACACGTCTGTTTTAACTAAAATATCAAATTAAATATTATCGACTATAATTACCGAAGAAACTCCGAAAGAAACATATTAGCAAATAATTTGTGAAATATAATAATATGATAATATTTAGATTTTCCGTTATAGTAATTTGATCTGAAATGTTTAATCTAAAATAATAGGCAATAATAATAATTACAATAAGGACCAATTGGACGATGTACCTATCGAATTTTACGTTGTTGCTTGAATTACTCGAAAAAGAGTATAGGTAGTAAATGAAAGACGATGAAATTGTATGATTTGGACGTGGATTGACCTATAATTTTTTCTCGCCAAATATGAGCTCATCTATATTTACAAATCCTGGCTACGCCACTGTTTCCTATTATTGCAATACCAGAGAATGTTCATTGTATTTATTATTAAACCTAATGTGATGTGTGAATTCGTTTTTTAAAAAGTCGTTATCGAAGTAGGTACATACATATTTATATTGTGGAAGGGATTACGAAAACAGTCATAAAATTGTTAAATTTTCTCAAAAATACGTCCGTACCTATGTATTAGTTAACCACTGCCCCTGGCATTTGATTTTTTTTTTTTGGCAATATATACATATAGTATGTATAATATATACATTATATACATTATATATATACACACACATAATATGACATATATTAATAATACTACGTACAATAGTATATGCAGTGGTTGGAGTGGCAAAGATATACGATCATACGAGTACCTACGACGGTTCATCGCTATTTGTTTTTTTCATTAAAATTTTTCATCCTCTCGTGTATTATATATTACCTATACAAAAAGTATATACATCTTACGTTATAGTATAATTTATATAGGTCATATAACGCTAAGCCCTAAATTTGGATTTTCCTGCTTTCCAATATTATATGAATTTCGATTTATAATTTAAACATACACCTAATAGACCTTAAAAAAATTAACGTTTTATTTTGATTTTATCGTTATTTATTAATTTTTAGAGCATTCTCGCAGATATTTTTACACGCTTGACGAGTTTAATGTACCTAAATGAAAAAAGAAAAATACATTTATGCGTTTATATAATCCGTAATCGTTAAAAATAATTTACTGATATAATAATAATTTACAAACAAAATGAAAATCTAAATTTATAGAGAATTAGCATTGTTTCTGTTTTTGTAGGCTTAACTACCCCCTCAGCCTTCCCCTTTTGCTTAAAATCCTTCATACATGTGTTTATATTGGTGGTGGAGGGGGGTCGTGGTAATAACATGCCCCCCTGGAGAATAACTTTACAATGGATTATTGCTCAGAGGTGAATACAGAAGTCCTGAACGGAGGTAGGGAATTTATGAGTTATAAGCAAAAAAAAAAAAAACCAAAAAAAAAAAAGGTCATCAACATATTTTTTACACCGTTTTACTCCTATTTTTTGGTGAAAGGGGGAAAATTTCCCCTATTTCCCCCTCTTATATGTCCTTAATATTGCTAAAACCGGTAGTTTCTAATAAACAAATATTGTATTTATTGTATTATATTTAAGTCCATCCTCCCCTTGAAATGTATTCTATGTGCACCCATGCCATTATCTTCTTTCAAGGACAGTTTCGCCCATAAGAACGAATGTAAGTAAGTAGATCTAATCAATTTGTTATTTTCAGCTCGTAATATGTAGCTCCCGGTATGTGCCGAAAAAGCACCTCTCGGTATTAAAAAGACACTGCTATACCAACCATTTTTTAGAGGTTATGTGTAGCTAATTTCCAAGACATTTTTTGAATAATGAAAATTTAACAATTAAAAAATATTAAAATACATTTTAAAAGTAACCTAAAAATGATCTCATATCTGCACCAATTTTTATTGTTATACAATTACGACATTTATTCGAAAACCACTTTCTAAACTTAGTTCAACCAAAAATTATCAGAAAAGAAAAATAATTACACAAAATAAAATATTAAAACTCAAACTAAGACCGAGCATAAAATTTTCGTTCGATGAGTATATTTAAACATGTACCTATTTTTATGTTTAATTAATTATTATTTTTTTTTAATTTTAAATACATTATTTTTGTTATGATCATTATACTCATTATGAATTATTTCTGGATATTTTTAAAGGCATTTTTTATTATTTTTAATATCATTATACCTAACTATTTCATATTTTAATGGTAAACCTATATGATTTAAATAAGTACCAATTATACTGAAGTACAAAATACTTGAAATTTATTTTTATTGATCGAATTTTGAATAAGCTAGACGGATATGATGAAAGTTTGAACTTAGTGAAAGTTATTTAGGTACAGAAACTATAAAGTATTTTTTTGTTATTTACTACAGTTTAGATAACTCTATAAATACTACTTTTTTTGTTGCAAGATCCTTTAGCCGTTCCAAATAATATTTGAAATCCTGAGAACCAGAAATGGCCGTTTTCTATCATATAAAATATAAAAATATAACGATACCTACCATGACATTTGTTATTAATAATAATTTACAAATGTTATAACATTATTAAATCATAGTTGGTGCTCAAATATGGTTTAATAGGTTTATGGAAAATTACGTGGATAATATTTTATTTTTACATCTATTTTTACGTATTCTGTGATTTATTTTTAATATTAAATTAAATAAAAATTAAAAAAAAAGAAAAGAAAAACAGAAAAAATGTACCATTTGATGATATTCTTGAATAAACTCGATTAGCTATCCTGGATAATTTGTGATGTGAGAACTGCTTTTCTAGATTTCCTAAACATAAAATGACATATCTGAGCGATTTAAAACGGAATTGTTTTAAGTAAAATGCATCATAAAATTCTACTATTCTACACTATTATAATATAGTTGTATACTGTAAAATGCAATATAGAGGATAGAAAAACATAGCATAAAAAAAATATAAAATTATATAAATTGAAGTTTTGAACTTAATTCTGATAAATACAAGTCATGTCCAAAGGGAATAGTACTAGAAGGCTCGTACGTATAGATTATTATTTATTATATTCTACAGATATTACCACATGATAATATAAAACGTTCGTGCCTATAGTAGTATGTCTTATTTAATTCCAATGATTCAAGACATGAACAACAATAATATCTTACGTACAGATTATATATTTATTAATAAATGTTAAAAATAAATACTAAAAAAAAAAACTAGTTTTAAGATCTACCTATTAGATTTTTTCCCCTACCGGAATTACCGGAAACAATCACAGATACTACTTAGATAGTATTTTACAAATTATAAAAAAAAAACCTAGTATATTTAATATAGATGTATTATTATATTTCCAAATATAGTTTAAATGGACTCTAAAATTATAATCATATTATATAATAAATGTGTATTTATCAGATATTATACCTATACGTATAATATAAATATATTTCATGTTTACTATACAAATTACAACTATAAAAATATATTATACGAGCACTAATTTATATGATCAATTTAATTAACCATTAGACAAATATAAGTTTATTATCAAGGTTGTCATCGGACAATCGGTATCGATGAAAACATTTTATAAAACCAGCAGATGATTTACATACATATTACATACAAACGTTCTACCGACGCGGACCAGCAAGCATCTGTATATATATATATATATATATAAAATATATAGGTAAGTACTAGATACATTTTAATAAACGATATTTTGTTGGTTTGACATATTTCACTGTAAAATCAACAATATTGTTTATTTTCCTTAATAGGTATAGTAGTATGACGAAGAATAGGTAATATGACATTTTGGTATCCTCTACAGATAAAATTTGTCGATTTTTATGCTAAATTTTTGATAGTTTTTTCAAATGCATTTATCGAAAAAATTAAAAAATCGAAAAATGAATCAGAATCTTGTTAAATTAATAAAATATTTGTCGACTGTATATAGTGACAACCATATATTGATTGAATTGGTATTTTGTTATCAATAGTACCAATGTTATTTTTTTCAGTGTACATGAAGGAAATTGAAGGGTTAAAAAGCAAAATGGTGTAAGAAACACTTTTGGCGTAAGCGAAAACACATATATCAGGATTTTTGTTACGCTCATGACGCTCATCCGCATTGAATGATTGCACTTTCGTATCTCTAAATCTATTTCTTCCATGAATTTGGCGAAGAGCTCGAGTGCCACATTTAACAACTAATTAGCAGATACAATATTAATTGGGGCTTGAGTGCCAATACTAGAACGTAAACAATATCACTCAGAATAATTCAAGGAGTATCCAACATAGTGTGTCACTTACGTCACATTTTATAAGAATATCTTGAGCCCTAATGAAATACAATTAATTTATTCTAATTATGTTTGGACGTACTTATAATAATATTATAGTTCATATAACGTTTTCACAAGTAACAAATTAAGATAAAAATAAAAGAAATTATAGTACACTTACAATCAATACGATTTTAGGTGAAAACGATAATATGTAGTGCGTAAGTACACCAAAATAATTTAATCATTTAGATTTTATTTGCTAAATGGCATTAAATAACACTTTCCGAAAAGGTTTTTTTTAAAAAAACAAATTTGCGATATCTTCAAAATTCTAAAATCCAATATGAACATATTAAAGAAAAATGTATTTTTTTCGGTTGTCCCCGAAGGGTTCATTCAAATGTCACTTACGCCCTTTTGCCTCGCAACCGTCGAAATATATATAATATGGAATATATTGCTTATAATACATTATAATAATAATTTATAAAGAATAATAATTTTTATTTTAAGAAACGTCGGGGCTCGAATAGGATTGTTGAATGGGGAAACGCTTAAACATCGAGTCGCATTAAACACCAATCTGCAGAGGATTGAAAAATAAAATCTGTACTTACTTATGTACATTATATTTTAGTGGTGGGGGGAGGGGGTGAGGGGGCCAGATGTAAAGGAAATGACGAAGAAGGGAAAACTTATTAGTACCTGGTTTGTGATGGTTGAAGGGATACATACATACATACATACACATAACACGATTATTATTATTGTTATTATTATTATTATTATTATTATTATTATTATTATTATTATTATTATTATTATTATTATTATTATTATTATTATTATTATTATTATTATTATTATTATTATTATTATTATCATCATCATTATCATTATCATTATTATTACTATAAACGTTAGCGTGAAACACGAGGGCCCGGCGTGGTCGACTGCTATATGTGTACGCGTGTATGTTGTGTGTAGAGGTGTACATACGTGTCGAAACGGCGCACTATTTGGACTCTCTCATTGGGACTCATTGGACGAAGGGAGTTTCTACACACACATATATATATTCCATAACAATAATATCATGGCAAAATATCTAGACCATGTTAACTTATACCTGTAAATTCGATGACACTGATATTAGTAGCGAAGTAAGCCAGTCGCCTCTATCTCAGTGTTCTATCTCGTGGAATATTATTGTTTTTTACTCCATAAACGACATTAAACGGTCAAAACAAGGAATTTGAGTTTTATAACCTGACAAAAATTTAATGTTAAAACGTCGCAATTCATGCGTCCAGGTCCAACGGCCTTACGAGTTTTTTCTGTCTATGCGATTTTTTTCATCTTCACCAATTTTTACCAAAATCTTCTTGAATTTTTAATTATATTTTGTTGCTACGTCATATTTGTCCACTATATGTTATCCGTCAAATGCTGTGTGCTTGGCTGCAAACGCGGTAAACCGGTGAGAAAACGTTATTTTCCTACGGAAATTACGAATTCGCTGCGTGGATTTCGAGAACTGGGAACATGAAGTCGGAGAATATTTCCAAGCCGTACGCGAGGACGTCATACCTTATACGTACAAAACATTCTAACAGTTTTTGCTATTGTCCGGGAACTATTCGATCGAAGAAAGATTCAATGCTTATTTTAACATTAGCAAGTATGTATTACTTATGTTTATCTTGGTGTTTATTATTTATATTAATTAAGATTACTGTGTAGCATGTACCTATAGGCACCTCTGGATAATAACAATGCGTCAATAAAACATCCATACACGTTTTATATATTATTAAGTATACATTTAATATAATATATTACATTATAAGTGTACATTATTATCATCATTGTATTATTCGCGTGTAGAAATTAGAGATATACTACAACATGTTTTAGACCTATTACAGGTAAACCGTATATGTCATCTCTGTCTAAGAGAAAATACCAATAAACAATAAGTGTTTGTACCCACTTGACAACACTGATGAGTTTTGTGTAATTGTTTAACTCGTGTATACCTAAGTGTATTATAATATATTGAAAAGTAATTTGTCTAATGTTTAATAATTTAACCTATTTTATTTACTAGTTATAATTTCACCTGAGATTCCATTGGATGGCCCCGAGCAACCACTGATAGACGAGCTAATCGAAATAGTAGATGTATTCATTGTGCATGAAACTAATGTCTGATATTGGTAAACATATTAATTGAATTTGTTATGTAAATATAAGTAACTAATATAATTATGTTAAACATATTTTTTAGCTCCAAAAAACAGTATACTGACAAATGCTGTAGCTACAGCAAAGTTTTGTCTTTTCGTGGACAAGGTTTTTGATTTTGTCAATGCAAGTACAATCAATGCTGAATTTGGAAAGCCATTAAGAAGTGCGCTAAGAAATAGATCTCTACATGTCGACCATTGGAAGTATGCCATCAAAGTGTTTGAGCCTATGAAATTTATCCATTGAAATGTTTATTTGGTAGTGTTAGTAGTCATGGTATAAGAAATGAAAATCCCATGTTATCAATTATTACTTAATATGACTTTATATAACTAAAATTATTTTACCTAATATTTATGAACAAAACAGGTAAACATTTCATTTTTCTTTTTGAAATAAATGTAAATTTTAAAATTAAATGTCCAAAATATGATTTAAAAATTTCAACTTACCATAAATTTAAGAACTTTTTCCCGTTTACTCATGTAAAAAATTTAAATTGTATTTTAATAGTTTGGACAGAACTAAATATAATTGTGAAAATCTTGATAAGTCAGCTCATGAATATTATTTAAACCATTCAAAGCACAAAAAATAAATGTGTCCATAATATAATCTATAAATAAATTTAAAATTAAAAAATGAATTACTTATTATTATGAGAAGAATATATAAAAAGGAGATATACCTTCAGTTTGACATAGTTGTCTTTTATCTAGAGTATTATATAACTCATTGGTTTTGTTGGTAATTCATTTTCTCAATTCTTGTTACCACTTTAATGCCTGCTATATGCACACACATAAACACACAATATACACTATCTCACACAAAGACCATAGTTTTCCTCGGCTACCCCGGTTAAGATTTCTACGGCTCTATTTACAATACACGCCCTCCAGTGGCGCTGAACAACTTTTTGACTAGTAAACTTGATCCAAATCATTATAAGATAATAGATAAATATAAAAAATACTGCCAACTTTTTAGTTTATCGAACCATCCGATTTTTGGAAATTATTATAACATATTAGTAAAAAGTATTTGATTTGTTGTGAACGATATGGTAACTGGTTGTTGTTTTTATATAATATTATATATTAGGTACCTAATACTATTTACAAGGTTTACCATCCAAAAATGTTTAATTATAGGTAGGTACCTACTTATTGTATAAAACATAAATAAATGTTAAGTACATTATTTAATGTTATATTCTATAAAAATACTTGATGGATTTATGATTTATTTATAAAGGTACCTCAGCTCTGCCCACCCACCCACCCACCCACCATCCAAAATAATATACTGGGACGTGCCACCCCATCAAAATAATGTACTCAGCGCCACTGATGCACACACATACATGTCATATATACACACAAAGGTCCTAGTTTTCCTTGGCGATCCCGGTTAGGACCTTTAGGGCTCTATTCACAACACTCACATATTATGCAGACTTCGCGGTTTGGTAATTGCTCTAAAACTTAGTGTTCCTAGTTCTCCACTTGTGTTATATTGATTTTCCTCTTACATCTATCTCATAGAACTTGTCGTTCCGTCGTACAACAGTAAATGGTCATGTGGCATTTGTAGCGGTTTCCGAACAGCGTCATGTCTCACAAAAACATGAGATGCCTTCGGTAACTCTAGTGAAATGAATATTTTTCTTGTACTCTTATGTGCAATGTTCCCTGGTCTGATATACTCGAATTTTTGTTCTGACTGCGATACAAAAGTATCAACGTCAGGTGGTGTAGAGTTGCTGTTTGTAAAAAACTCTTATGTTTATTAGATATAATTTTGTACAAATATTTCAATATCATGCTTAGTAATTCTCAGTAAATATCATAAAGTTCAAAAACACTAAAATGATACATTTCTAGAAGCTAACAATAGTTTTCGAATATACTGTAATAATACAATATTTAGTAAATAAAAATTAATGTATACAATAAGTAATAATAAATACATTTTATAAAATATATTGACCATTTATTAGAAAAAAAAAAATGGAATCTAAATGTTTACAATAATTTATTATTATTTGATAGATCAGTAAAATCATTTTATTTTTATATAAAATGAATAATTACAAATAGATAAAACAAAAATTGTGTTTATATTGATGAGTCAATTTTATGAAGAAAAAACAAAAATGTTGAGATTTCACATATTTTTGCATTTGTATAAAGATTTGTACAATTTAATAAATTTGACAAATAAAAAAAACAGATATTAAGTAGGACAATTATTACTAATCTGTCATTTATAAATAAATGAAGAATAGCGGAAGACTGCTAGATGATGAAAAAAAAAAATACACATCAAATTGGAATATTTATAAAAAAATGATATTCTTAAGTTTATATAATTATGTAGGCCATAAATATATAGATAGGTAATTATTTATAAAGTATAGACCTATTCGTTTCGTGTAATACGATAGTATTGTAAATATCATTTATCTGGAGTCTCAACACCAGCATTGTTCATCAAGTCGCAAATATTATTTTTTAAATTATCGATACGTGAGCCCATATCATCTATTTTTGACAATATTTGGTCAGACATTGTTTCGAATTTGGCTTTCATTTGCTGCGAAATATTTCGAATATGTTCGTTCATTTCGTCCAGAGATTTTTGATCCATGCTTTCGGCCGGTTCCTCTTTTAACTCGATTACTTCATTCACGCTCGGGTCCATTGTGTAGTCACATTTTTTGAATGGTTATGTCTAATGTCGATTGTTTCACTTGTTTCGAGTAAATTGCAACCCGTTCCTTGCCAGATATTTCAGCAAAATTTAACGAAATCAATAGCTCTCGAACGTTGACAAACACTGAAATGTGCGGCAAAAAATGTGACCGTATTGTGTGTGCATATCAATAGTTAAATATTCTATTCAATAGGTACAACTACAACAAATGGAAAAAAACGATGTCAATATACGGTGTAAAAGACTAGAGACTACTAAAAGATAATATATATGTTACATAGGTATTTCTAAGAAAATATATGTACACTATAGGTGTTACCAACATTGGTCCTTACAGATTATTATTGTTAGTAAGAGAAGAAGCATAGTATACGAATCCCATGGAAAGAGCAAATCTCATGGAGTATAAAAACAAAATATTATTTAAAAATATCAGTGATAAAACATACACGGTGAAAAAGTTTATAATAATATTGATAACATTAATATTAGATTCCATGACATTAATTTGTTTTTTTTCCATGGGATTCGTAAACTATGCTCCATCTCTTTCCATAGACATATAAATATGTCTATGTCTCTTTCTAAGAATGATGGTAATGATGGTACATATGTCTATGTGTATAACAGTAATATTTACGTTTTCTTCCAGTCGTGCCATTCATGGGATAAAAATAGAAACTGTGACGTCTACTGCCGAGGATTTTTAAACGTAGACAAACGAGCGTAAATCTATATATTATTAATTTCATCGGCAGATGACGTAGTACACATGCGCAGTTCGAATTGCTGACATGCCTAGATATTTAGCCATGAATAATATAATATGACTACGGGAAATCTCGCAATTACAAAATACACCCGGTGGTTTATTGAACCCAAAATACAAGGGACGTGCGTGTGCTCGCTCAAAAAAAAACTTTCCCCACAACACGCGCGCCTATACGAAAACCACAAAAACTAACAAACGGTGAGATTAAATTCCCCCTCCCCCCACACCAATTCCTGTGCCATGACCAAATTACCTTTGCCCACTCGGTTTTTCTCAGAAATGTTATTTTTAAATAATAATCTACTTGCTACTACTACTTACCTTTTATTTATTTATTATTATTATTATTATTTTTTTTTTTTTTTACATGCCAAATACTATCTCAAATGCTTAATATAGAGATTGAATAATACGTGAAAGAATTCGAAATTGATTTTTATACCATCATTTTAGGGTATTTATAAGATATATATATATACATCTTGAGCTGAGAAATTGATTTCTATATGTTCGTTATAGAAGATGAAAAATGAAGAAAATTAAAATGTTTAATGTCCAAAGAAAATTGTGTGAATGTTGTAAGATACCACAATAGTATGCCTATTTATAAAGTATACGATAAATTTACAGGGAGACGTGCGATGGCTATTTACTAAGAGGATCAGCCTCGAAATCATATTTTATAACCAACGTCAAATATGGGTAATTCAGAGCTCTTATTTCCGTAACAAGGCACTGAAATCCGACCCCGTATAAACGCTCAGTACCTCAACTCAGTCAGATACTGATCCAATTAAAAATTAAGCTCCGTCAACTTTCGAGAAGAAAAAAAAAACCATTGAGGGGATAATAATTTATAATATATATATATATATATATATAATTTATAATATTAGCTAAATACAGTAGCAAATCGATCTATTAGCGAATGTCGCATAGACGAGATCATTATCTATGCCGTAGTGCCGTATTTTATAAAGAGATATACTTAAATGTTTTTAAATAACATATTAGCTTAAATAGATACTTTATACTCTTTGAAAATATAACTTTCGGAAAACAGCAGATATACAGAAATGATCTCGTCTTTAAATTTTGCAGTAGGTCAATTTTACTCTAATATTTAGATATGGTATATACAACGCTGGACGTATGATTCGTATATTGTTATCGGTCGGCTAGACAGAGACAGTAAATGCGGCCTGCGGATATGACGTCCTCTTAAAGCAGTTATTCGAAACCCGCTGGTATAGTATAATTGATTGGTTTGCGAGTTATTTTCAAAAACTATTTGAAACCGTCCCACGAGATTATAAACTTCTGTGTTCTATATAAAGTTATTGTTAAATGCGTATGTATAGAAACCACAGCTTTGATTTTTATATGATCGAATTAATGGCCAGTCGTATAGTCGCAGAAGGCATCGATCTGACTTAACGAGATGATAGTACACCAACTGAGTACCAACAATCCTTAGCAACTCGTAATGCTTTATAGAATCAATGTGAACTCTGAATAGGCTAACGGACAATGTTGAATTGTAGACGAACGTCAAATCGTCGATACGTCCAACCACCGCCATTTACACTAACAGAACAAAATATTTAATAATCATATTTTATGTTTCTATGTGGAATGGAAATGCATCGCTTGAAACAAAAACAAATACACCCAAACTTACGAGTCCAAATATTATATTTATAGTATAATACAGCGCAGTCGGACTTGAACTTGACACGTCGTGATAATAATTAAACGTCTTCAACAAATAACAGAATATTATCCAACAATCAAGCACACAGGCTTAGTAAAATATTGAATAACATATTATATGCTTCCCTCGAGAAACGCCTACAGAATCCGAAATCTCCCTAATTTTTAGTTAAACATTTACATATTAAGCCGGCGATTACCTATATACAATTATTGTTGATTGAAACCGTGGTATAAGCATAGTCCATCTTGTATACCAAAATGGATGACGGTATTCACTAGTAAAATAGTGAAATAAGTTTATAACGTACGAATATACTTGCAGGTCAACCGAACAAATAATGTTAATTAAAATAAAAATATATATTGTAAAAAAATAACGGTACACAGAAGTGAAATTAATACTTATACTAAAAAATAAACCCGATGGTGACGACTTATGGTCGAAACTAGTTGTAACCTATAATTCTTTTTTTAATACTCTGGGCACATTTTCTTTTGGATTTTGAACACAACGGCGAAGCTATTGATTTTACTATGATGTTAATTTTTATTTTTATTTTTCTGTAAGTTAATTTTCGAACAGGAGTCTAGTAAGAGCCTTAACGTTGGTGTGTTATCGATATGGAAAATCTGTGAGCACATCGCTATAGTTGGGTTCGATACTGATGGTAGATATGTTGAATTTACAAGCAATTATAAATCATTTCTTTCGATAAAAACGATTGTGAGTAGAGCTCGGTGTAATATACCCAACGCTGGGCAAGTTGATGATTTTTTATAACTCAATTAAGTTAAGCTAATAGAAAAGAATAGTAAAATTTTAAAGTTAATAATTTTTTTTTTCTTAACCATTAAGTTATGTTAAAAAATAACTTATTAACTTAAGTTAAGTTAATTTTTTTCTGTACGACCCAATATATCATTTGAGATACACGGGTATAATTAAGTATGTACTTATTATTTTATTGGAAATACTGTTATTTTTTAACTTTAAGCATTTTAAAATATTTATAAATCATTAACATAATATTATTATAATATATAGGTATTCTTGTTTTGTTTGTTTTATTTATATTTTCGGGAAATAAATAATTCTTATAATAAAATAGTTATTAGAAACGACAAAAAGAACTTTATTTTTATTCGACCATTTTGGACAATAGACACAATATGAAATGAAAATGTATCAATTATTTCAAAATTAACTTAACTAAGTTTTAATTAAAAATAACTCGTTATTTAGAAATTAATATAACCAAAAATAAGTAAAGTTACAAAGTTCCAAAATAAAAAGTGAAATTAAAAGTTAAAATTAACTTAACTTTCAACTTAATTGTTAACTTATTAACTCGTTAATGCCCTGCATTGATTATATATATAATACCTACATAAATATATACATTTAAAAATTTGAAAATTTATAATAATATCACCATATTATATTATACTATTTCAGTATATATCCATTATCCGAATAAACATTTCCATTTAATATACCAAATACACACTTCGTTAAATTACATTAATTCAGAAATCGCACTCTAGTAGCCAATAAATATCGGTAATAAATATAAGCTGCATAATAATATTGGCAATTTTCAATCGCTTAATCTAAAATGTGGGTAATACACCGTATAAGTATGTATACTTATTACTTATAATGAGTTATACGAGTTTAGAAAAAAAGGAAGTAAAAAAAAAAAAACAATGGAAAAAAAGTAAATGGAAATAACTTTTACTTATTTTTATTCGATTGTATTATTATTTGGTGAGATATTTGAATTAGTAAAAAAAAAAAATTAATAATAATATTAATTTTAAAAAACGTAAAAAAAAGTTTGAATTTTTGTATTAAAATAATGAACGTAATTATCGAGCGCGTGAACGTGGACTGTAATCTCGTAGCTTTCTTTTAATCAGCAATCGGACTGCAGATTTCGATAACTTGCCCCGATAATAATTTTTGTGAAAACGTTTATATTATATAGTGTAAAATGTATATTTTTTTGATTTCATTTTTTTACTTCCGTTTTTTCTATTCGCTTTTTCCCATACGTTTTTTTATACTCACTTTTTTCACTTGCTTTTCATCGGAATCCCAAGTCATACACAGTGTATAGTTGGTAGTTTGTAGGTATAGTTACTACCAAATAGTAGGAAATTTCCGTTATTTTCGAGGGAAAATTCTAGAAAAATCAAGAAATTCAATATGTACAGGGTACCATCTAAAATTGATTTTCTATCGAAATCATACTAACGCCAAAGCTCCTCCTCGGCTCCTTCTAATCGAAAATTTGCTTACAGTAAAAAAAAAAGAAAAAATGAAAATAAATAAACATCATTGTAAAATCAATAGCTTCATATATAATTCTACGCTTAGAATCTAAAATAGTCGTTCAGATATAGATGTTAGAAATTGTAGTACATCGTTCCTTCTCGTCCTTGGACCGAATAATGTATTATTATTATTATTATTATTTTAAATTTTAAAACAAAGATTAATCACAGCATCCGAAAGACGATTCTAAGCTGCTGAATTCAATATAATCATTTATATATACATAAACATATTACCACATATACCACAAATTTCGTATATACGTATATACAATATATACTCGTATATATGATTCCGCATAATTTTAAATGCAACGTTTCCGTATATCAATTTGCTCTCGTTATTCTATGAACAATGTATTATATTAGACATAATTTATAAGTAAAAAAAACTCGCGGGGACCGAGACGAGTAAACGAGCCAAATACCATGTACGATAATATGGGACTGCAGTTACTATATTATATTGTAGAACTTAGCCAACAGCAATATCATTTTACTCTTTAATAAATGATAATAATTTTTAATGATATTTTCACGGAATAGTATGTATTTCACTATTATATCACGTACTTTATAGTATTATATAAAGGTTTAATACAATATGATTTTTGAAAGAATAACTATAACTGACCTGAGGGATATTTTGTACTGGCCAAGACAATTTTCGTATGGGGAAAACTTGAAAATAAAAACTTCCATATACTCGCTATATAAAATAAACACAACTATACAACAGTTTTTGTATATTTTTTGTAAATCGTTCGTACGAATATAAAATAATTCCCCTGGAACGCATTTTTGGTTCGTACCAAATATACGGGCTCATTGCTCAATCTTCAAAGTCTCAAACCCATGCGACGTACAAAATGTGTCTGCGTGGATACCTATTCGTCAACGAGTGTACAAACTATAGAATTAATTTACCTATTTACCCCAAAACTCCTACTCAACTCCTTTAAACCAAAAAAAAAAAATATATATATATATAGGTATTATACGTATATTACACGTTTCGCTCAAAATGTAAAAAAGGAAGAAAAAACAATAAAAAATATTTTATCAATTATAACTAGGTAAAAAAATAAATAAATACACAAATTATTAAATGTAGGATAAGTACCTAGGTAGAAAGAGCTGTGTAAGATGACGACATGTCGTAAGTTGGAAAATTGCAAGATTTCAAAAAAAAAAATTTTGATAGCTTTATAACAATAGTAATAAAATGTGATATAAAGACAATTTTTTTTTTTTTTAAACGATTTGTTGGTGTACATTTTTTTTTTTCTACGTTTAGTAACCGGTCTTTAAATATATAATTTGTTGTTTTTTATAATCTCGCCTTATTTTTATAGTATATTCTGTAAGGTATTTATTAATACGTATTATATTATACTCAATGGTTGAAGAAGGTTCAATTCGAATTCCGGTTCCAGAAATGCTAAATGTTTCCATATTTTATGGGGTTGTTGTCAAACACTATAGAAAAACAAATTTTGGAAGTTTACCAGATTCCACCTGACCTCTTTAAAGAGCTTACCATTCAATTTTTTTTTTTTTTTTATAATATCCATAGCTCCATAAATTAGACCATAGTTGACGTTCGTATGTTTTTCTAAACATTATTCCCAATCCTAATCCTATTTTAATCCTTTTAAACTAATAATTAATATACATATTGTTTATTTTTACAGTTAATATACATTGCTTCATTTTTAATACTAAGACCGGTATACTTATATGTAATTAATAATTGGTATACTATATTTCTAATTTATTAAAATAAATATCAAATAATTCATCGTCACTTCGGTCTTCGGACAAAACAGTTTATTATTATTATTATTATTAAAAAAATTTTAAATAGATAACCATGACAACTTAATTTGTTATTTCCCCTACATTTAATATATTATATTTGCGTTATAAAAGTTAGTTTTACTTTACGCTTAAGTAAATAAAACTACTGGTAAAATCGAAAAATCACCTCTTTAAAGTATCAACTAGATCTATTTTGATATTAAAAAAAAAGCCTTTACCTACTCCAAAACTTCTGTTCGACTTCTTCTAATTATACAACTTTATAGGTAGTTACTATCAATATAAATTTTATAACTACAGGCATAAAATATGTCTGAAAAACACTATTTAAAACCAATATTTACATTCCTTGCTTCGTTCAGAATCTAATAAAATCACTTTACTTAGTTAAAAATTAGAAATGTTAGATTTAACCTTAATAAAATTATATATTTTATATATGGATATTTTATTACATACTATGGAAAACCACAGTTTACCTTTTTATCAATTTAAAATACAAAAAAAACATTATATAAAATTTTAATGAAATTGTACATTTGTATATATTTTTCGTGATAAACAGTATATAAACTAACAAAAATAAACAAACAATAATTATTAACTGAAAAAGAACTCGGTGTTTAAGATAAAAAAAAACTGATTACCTACATTATAAATTTATAATTAAAAAAATGTACAGGTGGTGAAAATTTTTCCATCATATATTCATATCTGTCCTATGATAGGATAGTATATTTATTAATTTTTAGTTTTAGTGCTATTATTGTTATCTTAGAATTGAAAGCAAAGATAAATTATTGAGTTCAAAAGACGATTCAAAGCGAGATTCAGTATAATGTTATAAAATATAAATAAATAGGTAACCACGATACTTTTATTACATAAGATTAATAACAATTCTGTTATTTTCCATGCATTTATAAAATAGTTTCGTTATATTAGGTAGTATTCCTTTTCGCTTAATAAAACTACTGATTAAATCGAAAATAATCCCTTTAAAGTAGGTACCTATCAACTAGAATCAATATTTGCTATTGTCAAAACTCTTTACACAAAAACTACTGCTCAACTCCTTCTATTCAAAAAAATTATATATATATACTGACAAAAAAAATATCATTATAAAACCAAAATAAAAGTAGTAATACAGGTATACTTACTGGCTCCTTCTTAATCAGAATATTAACACCAAATACACTCCTGATAATTGGGTCATTGGCAAAATATTATAGTCAGATTTCCAACTGGAAATTAACGAGATTTTCTGAGGCCTAGTATTACTCTAGTGATGTTGGAAATTAAATCACTCAAGAAGCCCTGGAGCGTTTACCACTTAATATTTACAAGTTAAATTCATTTAAAATTTCTTAATAATAGATAAAATTAATAAAAAAAAAAATAAATAAATAAATAGAGTACATTTTTACAGACATTAACGTGACTAATTTATTTTTTAGAAAAGAGTAAATATTATTTCATTTTGCATTGAAAAAATTTCTCGATTTGTCAATTTTTATTCATTGAATATTCTTTGCTTCTGTTATTAGGTATCATTTGCGATCACTTTTGAATTATATTTTATGCTAATGTTTAAACTCGTGTTTAAGATTATGATTTTGAATTTTAAATAATCGTCACGGTATTTTTATGGACTTTCACAATTATTTCGTTTAGGGATATAATATTATTATAGGCGCAATATATTATATAGACGTATATAATATATTCATACTCCCCAAAGCGGAGAAATAATACCACAGAGATAGAAAAAAATTTCACAAAAATCGTGCACACGACTAAAAGTCAGAGTTTATTATTAATATTTATTTACAATATTATACGCCGAAAATTGATTTTCCTAAGTAAACTGCGTTAACTTCGGAGTAAGTCTATAGCTAAGTGTATATGATTTGTGTATGTATACAAAATATACTGCTTTAAGAATATAGAATATAAATAAAATCGATTGTTGTGAAATAGTCATAATATAAAATATTAGCACGCGTAAAAACGTACGCGGACCTTTTTGGCAGGAAGGGCAGAATTTGTAATTTCCCAAAATTGTTACAACACTATGTAACAGTGAAAAGCTGAATATAGATGGTTTACAGAGAAAATCGTTTCACGTATACCGGAGGAGAATATATATTTAAATTAAAATTATCAAGTTACAAAATACAATACTTCAATTTGCGATCATTTAAAAATTAAATTTATTATTTTCCCAATATAAATATAAAATTACTATTATAATACCTAACAATTTATAATACATTTGAAATATATGGGGAACATTTTAATCTTTTATAATATTATATTTTACATTTCTAACCGTTTGTATTGTTCATTAAGCTTATTTAAATTGATGTGTAATTTTAACATTTTTCTCCGGACGTCAATAATCTTAGTTCCACCACTGATATATTATGTATTCAATTAATGAGATTGAATATCAGTAATTCCTCGATAAAATGCATTGTCAGTTTTTATCAATTCTGAAAAAGTCTTGCCTATTTTATACTACTTTGGAAAATTCCCAGCATCTGTACTTTCACGAAGTGATATTTTTTTTTTATTGGAAAACATTTTCTTCTGTTACTTTAATAATCATCGCAAAATATATCTATATAAATATTAAATATCAATAGTTTCACCTGGATAATTAGTTTTCAGAGGCCCTTATCAGATGCTTAAATATATGATCGTACTCAATGTCATGTCCAGGGGTGGGCCGTGTAGACCCAGACCCACCCAAATATTGGCCCAAAGCGCACAATAGAAAATATTTTAAAATACATTTATTGATAAATATATATTTTTATTTATGATTTTTAAAATAATTATTCATTTTCAGATGAATTTAACAAGAGTTGATGAAATGTTGTGAATTTAAAATAGGTACCTATAGAGAATGAGTTTAATATTTTATCAAAAACAAATTTTCATGTTAAATAATACAAGAACGAAAAACTATTAAAAGTTGCATATTTTGTAATCCAGTTACATACTGTATTATTTTTGAGTTGTGTATGGT
Source organism: Pemphigus obesinymphae (assembly GCA_025469235.1). NCBI lineage: Eukaryota > Metazoa > Arthropoda > Insecta > Hemiptera > Aphididae > Pemphigus > Pemphigus obesinymphae. The sequence continues at coordinate 5,024 of JAIPRL010004721.1, read as the reverse complement.
TTGCTTATTACGGCTTGATTTATCAATTGAGCATTAGTTCTGTTTTTAAATATTCTCTGAAGATTAAAGTTAAAAAGTTTAAACTGTTTTTTAAGTTTATTTTTCCTCTTATGGCCTATTTCATTTTGATCATTCAATGGTTTAATTTAATCAGATAAATGGCTATAGAAGCAAATAAAACATTGAATATCCAATAATAAAACAATACAGGACTCTCATACAAAAAAACATCAACATAATAACAATAGAAGTAGGTACTTAAACGCCTTATAGCCATTAATTAAGGACCCGATTTATATCAATGTCACCAATTACCATGGATAGTTTAAATTATTTTCATCCACTATAGTAAGAATATCAGAAAAATTATTTTAAGTTCTTTGAATCTAAATCGGTGGCCCGTACATAAAACTAGTTCTAGAAACGCCACTGTTCGTACTTGGGCTGATAAGGATACAATATTGTATCGGAACGAACTTTTTTATTTATCATGTTTATTATTGATAGTCGATTGTGGTCGAAACGCTCGAGGTCCTCAGTTAGATTCGCAGGTAGCAAATGGGGTAGCCCACGAGATTTTTCTCGACAATGGCGTCTGGTACAAGCCGGTCACAATTATCAAACCCGTCCAATAATTTGGTAGCTATGCTCGTCGCAGCTATCAAGAACGATATCTTGGACTCCCCTAATATGTCAAAGTGCAAATCTGAGTATATTAGAGTTTGGGAAACAAGAGGATATAAAAAACTGTTAATTTATATTTACATATATTATTGATTGTCATTTGAAGGATCTCCATAGATAATACACAATGGATAGGCTATATTGTGTACAGTGGTGGATTTAGGGAGGGACGCAGGGGGACGGAGCTACTCTTCATTTTTTTCACGTTTAACAACGCACCCCTTAATTTATTTATCAGGGAACGCAAGGGACGCAGTGTTTGTTTTAATTTTTATTTAACATTTTTTAAAATTATCATTTTTTTTTTTTTTTGGAAAATCGTGAAATTACGAAAATAAATGTTTCTTGTCCTTATCACATAGGTAATAAGTTTTAGATAAAAAAACATGATATAAAATGTCGAATAGTTGATCTTATTAAATCATATTGGCGTATCATATATAGGTGATGAATAATCTTCATTATCCATGAATGGCTAAAGCCTAAAGGGATGGCGAAATCAATGCGATACCGATAAACTTCATTTCGGTGTACATTTACAACTTCCTCTACTAGTCATTTAAAAGGAAAAGTGTTAAATCATTTTATAAGAGGAATGCTTAAACTATGCTATCTTGAAAATATCTAACCCCCCAACAATGACGTAAAAAATTTTGGATTTTTTTTATTCTATCCATGTTATATAATAATCTAAAATGTTTTTAAAAATGTCCCCTGGTTAAGAAACTTTGGATAGGAGGTGTGGGGGACCCACGGCTTACTATTTCTTTAACGACACGTCCCGGAACCCAGATTTTCTAACTAAGCTCAGAGTCCGTCCATAATTTTTTTTCCAATTCAACCACTGATTGTGTATACAGTTTGTATAGCGGGTAGTGTTCCTGAATAGAGAAGACAGATAACAATACCTATTAAAATGATATCTTCCATCCTACTCGGCAAGAAATATATTTTTGTCCATGAATTAATGATTGCCGCCTCGATCTTGTATGGCGACGACCGATATCTCGTGAAAAAATACAAAGCTTTTTACCGATTCTAATTCGTGTTATATTTTTTTACGAAATGATTAAGAAAATAATTAATAACTTTTATAACAACTATATTAACTTGTAATCACTAATTTATGTCATAATATAAAATATAAAACCGTTAACCTACTTTATCATCAATAATATATTTTAACGACTGTTATCTATGTACCTACTATCTATGTGAAAAATAAAATTCATATAATAATCCGTGGAATGTATAAATATTTGCTGAGCGAGACAGAAGATTCGGGAACGCCCGATAATGAGTATGGCCTATCCATTGTGTATTATCTATGGGGGGATGTCGCACTTACTAGAATCGAGAACGCGGTGTAGTCGAACATGCGTTTTTGGAGCATACCTGTAAAATATATTTTTTCCTCGAATATATAATATATATCACTGATTCGGCAGTAAACGTGAATTAAAACGGCAACGGCCGTTCGCGTGTTGGTATATTATGAGGTCTTCGGCTCTGTACGACCCCCCGAGCACCTCTCCCACGAATCCGTGCCCGGGGTCGTTGTTATATTTAATACCATTAACTATTTAACACACTGACAGACCGCAGACAATGTTTAACCTCGTGTACGTGCGACCGCCATAGGTATTTACCTGTAGTCGGGTATATATACCTACAAATAACCATACATATATATCTCGGGCTAACCACGGTAATTCCGAGCGCGTTTACAGTTGAATTTTTCATTACACGCGTGTCATATCGTATATCCCACGGACACGCGGTAATAAAATATGGATTCCGATTACATCGGGTTTTATGTTTAAACAACGGGGGCTGGAGAAACGGGAGAAAGAAATCGCTCACACTTTCCGCGACGAGATGGCCACCGTAGAACGCGCGCTGGTAACGTTCGCCATGTTGGGTACGTATTATATATATATGTATACACACATTGTAACCAGAGCTCGGAACTTTATGCACTTATGAAAATAATGAAAAAAAAAAAAAATGCCAAAATATGCGTTCAAGTTTGAAATAAAAGTAGTTGAATTAATACTAAATTTGCAAATACGTATCATTTTTTTTTTTTTTTTTTTTTTTTTTTTTATGAGTAATCATTCATTATTTATTTACATTTTAACTTTATACAACATTTAGGTTTAAAATAAAAACTTACATTAATTGCAATGCATAATTCAAAAGCCTTTGAATCTTGTAGGTACCAACACATATATGTTAAAGTTGTGGTTGCGTGAGTATAATCTTTATTATTGATTTTTACTGAAAATAAACGACCCAAGTTATTCCATCGAACAACATTTTAAAATTAAACAATACCTGAAATTTGAATCGCGTTGAATAATTAAAAGTTGACGTAAATTTTCAAGTTTGAATAACTTACCGTGGTCGGTTAGTAGGGTTTTATATAACTATCTATCGCATAAAATTGATCTCTCCACGACCTCAGATATGATTGAAGCATATTTAAAATGAACATTAATCATTCATATTTATATCTTCTGGTAAATCTCGCATGGTCTGTTACTTCGCCATTGACTATTTGAGAAATTATCCTTAAATGGTTCAAACCATTATTTTTTATACATTTTAAATTTTACCCCATTTACCTAATTTAATATATTTTTTAACGACGATTTTCAAGAACGTTATCAACAATATTCAAAAATGTATAGAGAGACATACATTTTTTGACGACATCCTGTAAAAAGTTAAAATTGCATCTTATATAAATTAAATTACTTATGCACATCATCCTCCAAATATCAAATTGTGCAATTTTATACTTAAACAGTCGTCAGAATTTAACTTGTTAATTATATAGTAAATTTCTTCAAAATGTTCGTAATAAAGATAACTACTTCAATCCATGTTCCTAGGAGATTTATGACCAGTTCTGGGGGTAAAAGCAATTCCGGAGCTCCGGAGCTAAGAAGATTTTCTTCTTTAAAAATCTGTATACGTAAAAGTATTTTAGACACGATTTTGTGGATATTTTTCAATCGTCCATGAACTTCTTCACAAACTCGATGTATACCGTTAGAAATGCATGTGATATAAATCATATAGGAATTCAACGCACCAAGGAATTTCCATATTTTACAAAAAATTGTACTAATAACAAAAATATCTTATAAAAAAGCACAAAAAATGCAATTAAAGTTTTTGGAAATATAACATTTATATTTTATGAAACATATATTGTATTGAACTACATTTTAAATAAACTAATTTTTATAAATATGTAATTAGATAAAGTTCTAAGCCCAGATTAAAACCATTAAGACTTAATTACCTATCCCAATCTTCCGAATAAAAAAGTGTCATCTTAAAAAAAAACTCTAATTACATCTGTCGTAGGTTTAGAATACGTTTAAATAAAAATATTTTTGTCTGGATAAAATAAAATATACACTGAAAAAAATCATTGATAATATCAGTAATATTGATAAAAATATCAATTCAATCAATAAAATTACTATCACCATATGATTGATAAATATTTTGTTCATTTCCCAATTGTCTATTTGTAATTACTTTTTAATATTCCTTGTCATACAAAGTGAAAGGTATAAAAAAACAACTTTTTCATTTTTGTAAAATTTTTTTTTGTTGTTAAAATTGTTACGACGAAAAAATAATTATTGTTTTAACAAAATTTATATCAAATTGATATACTTTTTGTTGTTGTACAGATAGAACAGTTATTATTATGTTAATATTTATCGATCTAATTAATCATGATAAAATGTTGTTGATATATGATGTAATGGTAGATTTGTTAACTAGTAACAATATTCTTTTTTGACGTGTATTTTCATGATTATGTATTTAATATGTATGCAAGTTTCAACCTATAAATATTCAATCTATCAAAAAAAAAAAAAAAAAAAAACAGCTTGTGATCTAATAATTATTATATGCATCTCATCTTAACAAAATATGTTCGATTACAAATAATAAAAAAGCCGGTCAGTAGGTTGTGGAAGCACTTCGCTCGTCGGGTGTCAGTATTGATGGATGCACTTCGCTACTGGGCAGGGTACTTTTGGTGGATGTATTGAATTTGAAAGCAATGATAAAACATTGCATTCAATAAAACGATTCTGAGCGTAGCTTCGGTGTAGTATACATAACTCGTATCATTTTTTTTTCTAGGGATCGATCGAGGCTGTTATTTTTATTTTATTTTTTTGTCGTGTTATTCATCATTGAAAATCACAATTTTTGCCCAGGTCTTAAAATCTCATTTTACCAACTATTTGGACTTGAGTACCTCAAAATTGATAGTTTTGTCGAAAAAATTAAAATGACTATAAAAA
>JAIPRL010004720.1:0-36104 GCA_025469235.1 Pemphigus obesinymphae | reverse complement strand
TCTGCTACAGAAATCGCCAATGGTTGGTAGTAACGGAGCTGCTTCCCTCCGTTACCTCCTTTTAATCGCCTCTTACGATAAGCAGGAGTTACTGTGGACCTATTCTAACCCCGGAACCACAGGGGTGTGTATATGTCATGTATTTTATGGTAAATAAAATTAAATTAATATTCCCAGTTCTTTCTGATTAACTACAATTTCTCTCCCCTTCCGAAGAACGACTAATGCTTAAAATTATCGGTGCAATATACAGAGTGTTCATAAATAGGTAATGCAAGTGATAGCTACGTATATAAAATATAAATATAATATGCAGGCTCTACGTTTATCATACTTCTATCACGAAATTGAAATAATTTAATACAATTATATTACCTACATTAAACTTATCAAACATAAATTTAAAATAGCAATTGTTGGGACTGGTAGCGTAAATTATTATTACGCACACACCGAACACCAATGAATTTTTTAATTTTTTTAAATATATATTATATGCCTACCAACCAATGGTGTTAAGCCCAAATATTATATATAGTGTGTACTTAAAATTAAAAAGAAAGAGGTAACTATCGTTTTAAAATAGTAACGCTGGTGTGTGGTAATTAAGATTTCGTGTATTGTTGGTACAAATAATTCAACAATAATAATTTAATAAATTGACATATATAAAAAATTCACAGCAACACAGAAATAGTCTAGACTCTAAGCACAAACGCGAAAATACAATGAAATAAATACAATACCTATACTAAACCAATAATTAACTATTTTGGCTCAACTATCAAAATTCGTTTGGTGCTTGAGCCGGTGATTCAAACTAATAATAATACGTATAATTGTAAAAAATATATATAAAATATAAATATCTAGGCATGAAAATGATTTATTCATGTCACAACATTACATGTGGGATATTAGACATATATTATAACAATCAGAAATAGTTACATTATTTATATTTTTCATATAAGGTATACGGTAAGGTCAGTTATCGTTTATGTATTACCTGTTTACCTGCATCAAAAAATTATACATGGTTTTCGAATTACCATTTACATATTTCTAAAATGTGTACGGGATGCTTTTCCGGTAAAAAGAATCGAATACAAGTTTTTGGATAAATAGCTTTTTGATAGTAAATTAATTTTATAAAGGATTTTTAAGAAGGAATTTTTCGATTTTTTTTTAATAACATTTGTCTAATTGATGCACTTCCTAACCATAATTATTTAACTGAACAATACGCAAACCATGTATAAAAAAAAGGTCAAAATAAAAAATAGTGATATGAAAGCGATATACGGCCTACCGTAGATATGGCCGTATACTAGTGTCATCAGTTTCTCAGTTATACGCTTTAGATAAAAATATTATTTTGGGTATACGAGTCCGTCGTATACCCCAGTACTCTCCAATACACCATTAATCAATCTACACATTAAGTTGGTATAATGTATTTCCATAACATTTCATAATTTTATATTCACATCATATTTATAATATTACAATTTTTAATAAAAAGTATTGATTTTATGATTTAGGGCTTAGTGAGGAATATACGAAAGTGTTATTAAACCAAGGTATATTAGTTAGTAGTTACTATATTTAATTTCTAGAAAGTAAATAAATACATTGATATGAATGCGCATGTAGTAAATAATTATTACAGATTCAAAATATAATTTTCTTTTGTGCTGTATATTTTAATTATTGAGTTTTTATTAAATTTCCAATTTAATGTTATGTATTATTTTATTTATATACAACACTGTTTATTATAACAATAATAATTGTATTTTTTTATTTTGGTTAAATTTTAAAATTTTTAAATCTTAAGTAAATTAGTAGGTTTGATTAAATATTCTTACTTTAATACACCTCATGCGCATTAATAAGAGTTAAGAAGAGTTACTATAAAGGAGAGGTATAATTTTAAATTCTAAGCGATACTTTACAAGGCTATTTGGTTTAAAAAAATATTTTCATTTTTATTATAGTATTTATTTTTTTCTTCTTTGAACAACTTTTCGATGATATAATCCAATCACTACAAGTGTATCGATTTTTTCGTAGCAAATTTTGCCGAACAAGTACTTTGATATGATAATATTTTCAACTTGTTTCATAAACACGTGAAGAAAAGAGCAAACAATAAAAGAATACCGGTTATTTTTCAATAATGTACCTAGAAATTTTAAATGATTAATATATCACATATTTAAATACTACATATAGAGTGATTATATTTCTCGATCACCTAATTTTCTCTGTGAATATTCATCTTTTAAAGTTTAATTTTTATCGATTTGAGATATTTATCCTATATTTATATACTACATTTAATACGGTAAAGTGATATAAAGTACCATGCACTATTTTTTTAAATTTTAGAATTTTTTGTCCCCAATGACGATAACTTTTTATGGTTTTCACCTTTTAAACTATTATTTCTTGAAAGGTCTTGAGGCAATAGAATTTAATACAAATAGAGGGGAAATTGAAGAGCCCCAGGCTTGTCCTCTGTATAAGTCGTTCTCTGTACTCTGTATATGACTTCGTGTCATGAATAAATAAGATATAGTATAGAATATATTTAATACGTGCATTCCTTTGAACGTTATAGGACACTGAACCAGAGATATAGTATTGATAACGAAAGTAGGGTTATTTATATAAATAAATTTAAATAACAAGGTTTTGCGCTAAATGATTATAAAACGTTTTGTATGTACACAATATATAAAACTAACTGATCGCAATAGATCAAAAATTTAGTCTAAAAGGAATTCAGAATTCGGTTAAGTCCGAAAATTAAAATACTAATAAAATCGACTAAGTTCTGGAGAGATGTTATACGTAAAAAATAGAAAACCTCCGAAAAAGCGGTGTAGAGTATGTGCCTCGAGTGATTGTCCCAGGACGTCTGAAATTTCGGTGTTCAGGGACCCAATTATAAAGGGATGATCCCTGTGACCTCTCTACTCGGGAGTCTGTTTCCATTATTCTTGGATTAAGCACTATATAATTTCATTGGATGATTGTAAGGTCGCTCTTAACACAATTTTGGTTATCGGATGTCTTTTTTTTGTAAGTACACAAGGTTGTATTAAATGCCCATTCTATTTCGTATTGTCATAGGTCTACCTAAACAATTGTACACCCTCTATGTATTACGGTTTTCAGATAGATTCATTATTATATTTTATATTTGTTCCATCCTAGTAAAAACATGTGGTTCGTTTGTTTTTCTGTTTCACCTAATCTTCCCTCCGTTACGACTCGGGTCGACACTATGAATATTAACCACTTTTAATGCAAATGTGACGTATACGGATGTCAAATTTATACTTATTTCTCGCCCCGCACAATCTATGGAGTCCATCTATATTGTACTGGACTTTTGGACCACTCACAATTATTATTCTAAAAATAAGATTAAAAAAAAAATATCTAAGTTTCACATTGGTAGAGGGTATATAACATAATTATCTTAATTAAATCTTCTCGTTTTTTACAATTTATAATATCTACATCAAAATGATATTGCATTAAACAAGATATTGAGGGGGGGATATATTCATATTTGCCCCACGACCAAGAGGGACGTTTCCTAAAATCCGACCAGATAAGTGGTTTATTTAGCCTAATTTCTTATATTGATAATGGGATCTTTTATTGGGATTTAATATGGGATATTCGTTTGCGAAAAAACCTAGACAGGCACCTGGAAAAATGAGTATATCATTGTTGTAGATACGGTACAAAGTCCGCGATAGGCAAGATCCCTGCGTTACACCGGATAGAATGGGTCTGCTGCTTGAACAAGAGTTTTTTTCTTTTGACTTTGAATGATTTGTTTAGGAGGAACGATTGGATAATTTGTATTAAGTGCATTGGGGTATCTAAAACAAATAGTATGTGTAGAAGACCGTACTCCATACCCTGTCTAACACTTCTTCTACGTCTAGGAATATAGCAGCAGTCTTCTCTGATCTGTTATATTGACAAGTTGTAACGTTGTTAAATGTTGGTCGTGGAAAGCGTATTGTTCTTTTTAATTTTGAATCTGTTGATTATTTGAGATAATTGAGTACTATACTACAGTTGTATTCACTAGTCACACAAGACACCTGATACTTCTCTCTACTTCATCCATCTACACTTAATTCTGCATTTCATATCCTCTTCGAAACCCCATCTTTCTGTATAACGGACCCTAAATACTCAAACCTCTCATCCTCTCTCACTACGTCCCCACTAAACTTTATCCCCTGACCTTTCCTATTCCCTCTATGTTCCCTTTCAACAAAACCATAATCTATATATTCTGTTTAACTTCCACTAATCTACAGTCCTCTACTTTCAAGATCTCCCCTCCATTCTGCAAGTCTACCATTAATTTCTTCAAGACTCTTTCTTATCAGAACTATTTCATAAGTTAATAGCATGCATAATGGCCCGTCACCCTGAATATTCTTTGTTATTCATCCATTAGAAGAAATAAGTATAGACTCAAAGCCGAATCCTGGTGCACTCCCATTATGACATTAGAATCCTCAGTTTCTCTACAGAGACTCCTCACTCTTGTAATCGTCCCTTCATACATGACAAACAATTATCCTAATTTGTTCACATTATTCAAATTATTCTTAAAAAAAATATAAACATCATATGGCCACAACACTGGTTCAATGATCATAGCCGTCACACTCACCCTATATTATATTGTAATCTTTTTTGATTTTACGAAAATTCCGAGCGACTTTTTATATGTGCGGGGTAGGTACCTACTATATTATATTATACATTTTTTATTTTATACCAATATTATATTTAATGGTGAATATTTCTTAAGATGCTGATCAAATTTATATTGAGGTTCGAGTTCTTATAAAAATCCAAGAATAGTAAGTTCGATAAATTGTTAGTTTACTTATTTTGTCTACCTATTTGTCGGAAACACTTTAGGAATGAATAACTGCTTCTGGAAAGCGGACGTCCGTGTCCACAGAATATATTATAATACTGAATATTTTAAAATTGAATTAAATAACAATATTATTGCCGATAAAATACGTAAAACGATGCATACGAATTGTAAAAATAATTCTACAAATGAGGTGTTGTACTCAATAAATGTTATACCTACAAGGTGTTGTACAAGGTGTACTTACAGGCACTTAAAAGGTGTTGAACTTACAAATAGTCTCTCATAAAAGGAGTTACACTTACAAGGAGTTTCACTCGACAGATAATGCACTTAAGCTAGTATTAATTATAATATAATTTTAGTAACACATATTTTAATGTTAAAAATGGTAACATATAGGTACCCAAATTATTTTTATTAAAATAATATAAATATTCATTATAGGCAATTGATATACCTATGAGTAATTTCATTAATCATAAATGCAATGAAAAAATCGTAACTTAAATCTTAATAACGAATTGTTTTTAATAATATATTATATATACGTGATTTAAAAAATATGATTTTAATGTGATGAAATATAGATTTCGGTTGATACAGATTATAAATATAAAGATCAAAAAAAACATGATTATTGTAAAATCTGAATAAAATTTAATAGTATACATTTTTTTATTACAGATACATCTCTTGATAAAAAACATTCAAAGCAATATTGCATAAATTACAGTATAATATATGTATCTCTCATTTAAGCGAATATTATACTAGACATAACTAATATAAATCAGAAAATAATAACTTGTTCAATAAAACCACGTCTTGTTTTCGGCAATATTAATATTATTGTACTATTATAATAATTATAGTTGATCATAATAGTTTTATAATGTAAATTTTTAAAGTTAAAATTAAATTGAAAAATTGAGAATTGTATCTTATTTATACATAATATAACCCTATCCAATTATTATACTTGATGAAGTATATTCTTCATACCTTTCAAACTCATAAATACATTGTATGATCATAAAATGATTCCCATCCTTCATATTTAATTACTACATAATAGTAATAATATTCAAGATCTAAACACGTTCGTATTTATAACTTGTTATTTATTTAGTTATTGTCTGGTTTAAAACGGGTATGATTATACGATTTCGATCATTTTTGTAAGCTCTCTTATTTTACACGTATGCTATTAAAATATCCAGCTATATAAAAAAGATTAGTTCTAAAAACAAAATAAAGAAAGAGAAGGTAACAAAGGGTCTATTAACTTCAGCAAGTCAAAAAAATTATATCGCAAAACTATTAAAAAAAACATACAATAAAATATTACATGATTACTACATATTTTAAATATATAATAAAATTAATTTACTTCAATTCTAAGAGCGGCTAAAATATGTTTGAAAAATCTAAGTTTTCTGAAACAATTTCTAACCAAAAACTTACTTTAAAATCAATAAATAACATAACTGAAAGTAAAAATGAAGCATTGATAAATACATTTTAAAATTAAAACATTTAAATTGATTTAAATTAGTTATTATTATAATTATTTATATAATAAAATATTATAATAATATTCGATTTCGAATATGTCGCCACTTCCTACTTAGATACACCTCTGTATAATTACTAATTAATCACTGAAATATTTTCTACATTGATATTAGTAAAAATACATATGTAATAGATCGAAAAGAAAGGAAAAATGAGAAAGAGGAGAAGGTTCAGAGAAGGTGTTTATGACTTGGGATTTACGAAGTTACGATATTGATTGGTTATATATTGATATTTAAATTACGCTTATAATCCAATGAAATAACACGAGAATAATGTGACGTAAGATATAATGTATATAAGACACATTCCTCTTAAAAATGGAAGAAGATATTGAGGTGTGAATAATATGAATGTTTCGTAAGGGTGTTTATACCCAAGTTTGAAAATGAACCACCTAACAGTAGCGGAGAAAACAGTCAAATATAAATAGTCATCAGTAGGCCGTTGTGCTGTGTGGTTGTGCGGTACTGCTATTATATCTTGTGCGTTATATTTTTTTCAATTAACTAAAATATGTCTGAAGTTGTTTGTTATATCTGCAATATTGAAATCGCTGAATTGGATGTTCCAGACAAATGTGATAGTTGCAGTGCTCTATCTGCGCATTCTAAATGTACGAGACTTTCTGCAAGTGAAGTTAAGTGTCTTTCCTTAAAAATAGATCTCTTAAATATTTTTGCAATGACTGTAATCAAGGACTTAAAGAACTACCAGAGTTAAAGTTGTTAATAAAAAAATTATTAGTTGAAGTGGAAAATCTTAAAAATATGAACTCAAGCAATACGTCTGTGCATCATTCAAGTGAATTTATTTTTAACGAAATTAATTAACGTAATCAATGTGCTAATAATTTAATATTCTATAATATTGAATAATGCGACTGTAATCGGTCAGATGATCGTATCGCATTTGATCTTTTACAAATAAACAACGTCATCAAAGCTATAATGGTTGACATGTCTATTGTTCCGATTAAAGTTATTCGTATTGGTAGAAGTTAAGCTGGGAAATTATGTCCAATTAAAGTTATTTTTGCTTCAAAATCTGATGTATTTGATATTATCAAGAATAAACTAAGTTATTACACTGTAATGCTCTTCTAGCATCGATTAATATAAGTACCGATCGGATTCTGTACCAAAGGGAGACTATGAAGAAATTACGTGAGGAATTAAATCTACCGACTTCGAACAGCGAAATAGATTTAACGATCAAGTTCATTAAAGGTGTCCCGAAAATTGTTAAAAGGTCAGAAACTTTCTCTACTCAATCTCAGTTTCATTCTTAAAATTGTTTAAACTAAAAGTTTTATATCTAAATGTAAGAGGACAAAACTTCAATTTTTTCATAATTTTGTTAATAATTTAAACTGTGATTTATTATTCTTATCTGAAACTTGGTTAAATGATAATATTAATGATCTAGAACTTGGATTTGTTAATTTCAACATTTTTAGAGCGGATAGAATTGATACTCACATTAGTAGAGGTAGTGGAGTTTTATTAGCCATCAGAAATAATTTTAAATATAAACGTATTGTTATTGATAATATTTGTGGTATTGATCAATTATTTGTATTAATTAATTATTATAATTTGAAATAAATGTTAGGCTGTGTTTATATTCCTCCTAATGGCTAATACCCATAAAAATATATATATTAAACATTGCGAGTTGGTCGAATGTATTATTATTGATCATTCTTTAGTTAATATACATATTATCGGTGACTTTAATGTATCTCGTTTTTCTTTTACTGATTATACCCTAATTAATGATCCTAATTCTAATGTAATAATCAGTTCATTTATTAATTATCTGAATTTAAAATATTTTAATATTTTTAATTTTCGTAATGATATCTTGGATTTAATTTTAACTAATAATTGTGTTGATTGTATACGTTTAGGCTGTTCACTTACGCCGTTAATTGATTCTTATCATCCGCCTTTCGATTTTATTCTCTCAATTATCACACATAAATTACTTTCGGAAACTTCAAGTCTAGTTGTATATAATTTTAATGCATGTAACTTTAATGATGCCATTATTTTTGAATAGCATTGATCTAATGTCTAATTTGATTAATCTTAATGTCGATTGGGCGGTTCTTAAACTGAATAAAATTCTTAACCATTCATTTAATATGTTTGTTCCTAAAATTAAATTAAATAATTATAATTCGCGTAGTATATATTGGTCCAATCCTACATTGAGAAATTTAATTCTTCTTCTTCTTCTTCTCCTTCGCCTTCTCTCCCAACTATTTGGGGTCAGCCACCCTGGTCCTACACTTCCACTTAACTCATCTTCTTCACTTACTCCTATCTTCGTCATATCACTCGCCATCACACCCCCCCCCCCATCTCTTTTTCGGTCTTCCTCTCCCCCTCTTACCAACAACATGCATTTCCCTTAGTAATCTTACTGCCTCAGTCTCTTCCCTCCTTAATACATGCCCGAGCCATCTTAATCTATTCTCTCTCATTTTGTCTACTATCGAAGCTACCCTTATACTACCTCTAATATACTCATTCCTTATTTTATCCTCTCTAATAACTCCACTCATCCACCTTAACATTCTTATCTCGGCGACACTCATTCTCTGTTCTATCTTTCTATCTACTACCCAACATTATGTTCCATACATCATTGCAGGCCTCACCACTGCTTCATAAAATTTACCTTTTAACCTAATAGGGATTCTTTTATCACACAGAATACCTGACGCTTCTCTCCACTTCATCCATCCAGACTTAATGAAATCCTGTATTTCATATCCTCCTTTCAGTATTGTTGGACAATATTTCTGCTAATAATATGGATGATACTATAAAGTTATTTGCTAAATATTTTTTCTTCAGTATATACAACTAATAATATAAACAATGATACTTATGAGTTTTTAAATAATCAGTGACATGACATTAATTTAAATTCAATTACTATTTATGAACAGCAAATTTTAGATTTTCTTTCTTCACTTAAGGATAATGCAAGTATTGAGCCTGATGGTATTCCTCCAATTTTTCTAAGAATGTGCGGTCAAACTCTTGCTAAGCCATTACAATATTTATTTAATTTGTCTCTATCCAACGGAACTTTTCCTCTTTGCTGGAAAAAATCTTTCATTTCTCCTGTACATAAATCAGGTGATAAACAAAATGTGAAAAACTATAAGCCAATCTCTAAATTGTCAATTTTACCAAAAATTTTGTGTTGTCTCGTTATTTGGTATGATGTATTGTTCGAAATAAATCATATCAGTAAATTACTACAATCAGTGTCATTGAATATTTCAGAAACTATTACACAATTAAAGAATACAAAAATATTTATGAAAGAATATCGTACAGATGAACGATTTCAAAAGACATTAAAACAAGCTAAGATGCTAGCTAATGAACTTCAAATTATAGATAACTTTCCTATTCAAACTCGACTTCGTCGTAGAACTACTCAATTTTCATATGAATCACAAGACGAACCTATTCATAACCCTGAACTAAGTTTTAAAATTAATTTTTTCAACTCAATTTTAGACACTGCTCTCCAATCAATCAATGATAGATTTTCACAACTTACAGAACACAGCGATTTATTTTCATTTCTCTATAATATATCAATAATTTCTGATTATGATGCACTAATGAAACATTGTAAAGATATACAAATTGCACTTACTTTAAGTGATGGATTAAGTTCGGATATAATTGCTGTTGAATTGTATGATGTATTATATACTACACACTAAAAACCTATGCTATATACCTATTATATAATATATTTTACTCGAACATCGTAATTTATAATATCTTATGGTCTTTACTATAATAAGAGCAATGACGCACACGAAAGAGTACAGTGATGTCAGTCGACACCCCTATAATATTGGGTGGTGCAGTGGCGTGGTGTGGGTATAAGCAGTGTAAGCGTTGCTTAGTTGTTTTTAATTTTATACTCGTAATATTATGTAAATTATATAAATAATTTTATGTTATATTCTTATATAATTTCTTAATAAACAGTTTCTTTATCGATACAATTTATAAAAGGTATTCACAACAGCAATGCAGATGCATTATCTAGGATCACCTATTAGGACATCAGATACTATTAATGATAAAGAGTATGATTTTTTTATATAAATTTGATTACTTCAAACATTAAGTCTATTGGGGATTTAGATATTTGTTATGAAATTAAAAAAGATAAACTATTACGAGAAGTTTTCTTAAAAGTTTTAACAGGGAATTTGCCAAATAAAAGTAAAAAGGTTAAGGTTGACTTAAAACCTTATTTTAATCATAGGAATGAGCTTACTATTGAACAAGGGTGTTTACTGTTTACTTTAGGAGCATAAAATTGTGGTTCCTGTGAAATTTCGGAATAAATTACTAAATGAATTTCATAATACCCATATGGGCATTGTTAAGATGAAGTCTTTAGCAAGATCTTATATTTGATGGCCAGGAATAGATGATAATATTGTAAAGGTTAGTAAGAGTTGTGCACCTTGTTTAAGTAATAGTAATAATCCTCCTAAGAGTATAGTTGACCGTGGCCTAATGGTCCAGCTCAAAGAATGCATTTGATGCATTTGGATTTTTTAGGACCAGTGGGAGACAAAATGTTTGTTATAATTATTATTGATGCATTTTCAAAGTAGTTTTTTGTCAGGTTTATGTCTGATATTACAACAGTAAGGACAATTAAAATATTAAAGGAGTAATTTTCTCTTTGGGGAATTCCTGAAAAGATAGTCACTGACAACGGACCTTCTTTATGTTCAGATGTTATGGAAGAATTTTTTAAGGTAAATGGTGTGTCTCATATCAAAACTCCTCCGTATAACCCTTCGTCTAACAGAACCACAGAAAATATTATTAAGACCTTTAAAAATTTTCTTAAGAAGCGTTCAAAGAATTCTGATGTAGATACAAACATTTGTAAATTTTTGTTATCATACAATAGCACTAAACAATGTTCTACTGGTGTTAGTCCCACTGAATTACATTTAGGGAGACCTTTAAACACAGAATTGGATAGGTTAGTTGCTTTCGCAAAATATAAATACAACAACAATTTAGAAAGAGCGAGGGAAAACTATCGAGGGGGAAGAATTAAAGATTATGTAATAGATGCTAAAATAATGTGCAGAAATTATGATTATATATAAAGAGGGAGTAATATGTGAAAAGGAACCACAGTTACAGAACTTGGGCGAGGAAGGTAATAAAACATTAATAAAGAAAAGTATTAGAATTTGTAAACCTCCAAATCGTTCAAATTTGTAATTTAAAAAAATGTATGTTATACACTTATATATATATATATGTATTAGTCATTACGATTTTATTTGTATTTCTTTAAAGTGTACTTTAAAAAAATAGTCAAGAGGACTGTAGTGTTTTTGGTTATTTATATATGTTCTTTGACTTTTAGGTTAAGAGCCTTTTATGTATGTAATATTACAAACACATATGTACAAATGACAAATAGTGACTGTTAAATAAAACAATGTAATCTAATTTTGTGAATAAAATATTGTTAATAAAATGGAGTAGTTTATTTTATCCAAATGAATCGGGTACAATGATCGATATTATTATTAATATTAACATATTATTTTATTAAATACAATGCCATTGCAACATATTGTATTTAGTCAAAGAGGAAAACAATTATTAATCCATAATGGATACAGCAATAGGACAGGATAGACTTATCAAAGATAAAATATAATTTTGAGGTGCAACGAAAATCAAAATTATCCAGGACGAGTATATCAATATATTATGTTAAATATAATTTTTAACGAAACAATTAAGTAGTGTGGCCGACAGCACACAGACGATATATATAATATACAAATATTTATTTTACGTATTTATACCTACATGGTTATAAGATTTTTACAAGAAGAGGCAGTACGAGTACAATTTTTTTTTTTCTTAATTTAAATTATGATTTTTATTAAGGTTCTATTATACCTAATAAAAGAGCAATTATTTACAATGTATCACTCATCATTTTAATTTTAATAAATAATTGGTATAATAAATACATTTGAAAAATAGTATTATATTTTTTATTTATATATATGTATTTTTTCTATTATTTTATTTTGAATTTTGTGAAAATAATAATAGTGACATAAGAAATTACCTAAATTTTTTTTATACATTATTATCAAAATTTAAAATAATTTTACTGATGATGTGCATAATACTATAAGATCCCCAATTTGGGCACATATGATACGAGCTGAAATGTCATAGAACCCTTAAACGGACAGTTATGTTTAAGGGATTGTAATTTGTCATTCTGAACTATTAAAAACCACTCATGTGTGAGCTACTATTATTATAAATATAAATAGTCAGCATAGAATATATCATACATCAATAAGTATCTTTATTTTATTAGTTATAATATCTAGAAAACATTAAACTACATATTACAGTTATAATTTAATCACTAATTGGTAATTGTATAATTTAATATATGATAAATTTAATAAATAAATTGTTTAAATTATATGGTATTTATATAGGTACTTTGGATTTTATAATGATAGAAGAATAAAATTACATTTTGAAATATAAGTACAAAAAAGCTAAGATACATTAATAATCTTACTTATTTTAATATTTTGGTGTTTTATTACAAACACTCGATATAAATATAATATAATATACATAAAATATATAATCAATGGTATTATATTATATCACAATAATATATTATTATGCACTTATTATAAAACCAGAAAAAACCTAGTTATATAAATTAAAATAATTGCATTCATTTAATCAAGGGCAATAACAAGGCTCAGAACTTTATGCACTCAAAAACAATGCATTTATGTGCATAAAAAAAAACATAAACATGCAGTGTAAATGTATAATGTACAATTATTTTTTTAAATATGCAATCATTTATGTACTAATAAACGAAAATGGATAATTATTTTAAAATTGTTATAATATTCAAAACCTATTGCAAAACTAGGTATACATTTGGGACAATTTTTATCCTGGTGCTTTAAATGCATATATGCTATACATATGTTCATTTCATGTAAAGTAGATAATGACAGCAATAGTGGCATGGTAATTAGGTAATCAACAATGATACAATGATCACAACAATGTGTCAACTCTGCTCCACACATTAAAATAAAGTAATACTTTAATTAATTAAAAATAGAACCTAAAATACAAGCATTGGCAATTTAAACAATAAAATATATTAATTTAACACTAAATATTCTTTTAATTTAATAAAAAAATTTTATTATTGATAAAAACTATAAATATACAAAATCATTAAAAATGAATTAAATTACGCAATAAAATGTTTTTGGATTTAAGATATATGTGTATTAGGTCTGAAACAAATTGTAGTCAGATTTTGAATATAAAGCTTCTTAAAAAATATGCAAATGCATCAAGTTCCAAGCCCTGGTCATAAATATGTACTTTGAATAATTAACAGTTTTCAGATATTTTTTTAATCTATTCAATTTTTATTATGTATACATATTAAAAACACTATTAACTAAAACAATAAAATACAATAACACAATATAATAAATAGGTAATAACAAATATAATTTGTAACATATAATTACCATTAATAAAATGTAAATGAATATTGTGTAAATATAATGAGTAACTGTGGTATTAAATAAGTTTTAATTGAATAGGTATAATTAAGTACCTATATAATATATTAAAAAATATAACCAAGTAGATATACGATATACATTTTACAATTACATAAAGACAAGAAGAGAAAAATTTTAAATTACAAATATCTCAAGATTAAATATAAAGTAAATATCTACTTTAAATATTAATCATCATCATCATCGTCGTCTGATGGGACAAATAACTCATTTTCTTCAAGGAAGTTCGCCATATATTTACTTATGGTAGCACCAATCAATAACCCGGGTATGACCGTACAAATAATACCAAAAAGTCCAAAAGGAATTTTTTGTGGTTCAGGTAATAGTGCCCCTGTAGACGATGTGGTGGCGTTACGAACATACGATTTTGACGTAAGATTTGCCAATTTCAAGAAACTTGTTATTTTTGTTTTCATTTTTACAAAATTGTAAATGAAATATAGGTAGGTACTTGATCAATCAAATAATAATATTATAAAAATCGAGCCTCAAAATTAAACCACTAATTTAAATCAAATTAATTAACATATAAAAACAAAAATAATTTGATACTTGCTAGGTATTTGTAAAGAAATAATACTTACTTTTTACTATTTTGATAATAATTATGATAATTATAATCATATGTGAATATGTGATAATACAAATATGTAAGAATCATAGAACAATATAAAAATTAGGGAAACCAAAACAAATGTACATTTCTATATATTTGGCTACACTGATCCGGTTAAAAGTTGCCCTTTCCCTTCAGGTACTACCATGATTATTTTGTCTTCTTTTTCTTCCTGTAAAAATCCCATCACGATGTTTTCAATATTTTTAGTCACGTTTTAAAATATATATAATTGTTTCCGAATTATTTAAGTTTTAGTTTGATTTAAAATAATACTTTTTATATATTGTTAGTGAGTTTGTTATGATATATTAGATCTAGGTAAATTTCCCCGGCTGTGTATTTTGTTTAGCTTGAAAAGATCAGGAGCCATTTGCAATGACACTAGAAGTCAAGGAGGGAAATTTAACTAATTCAAACGATCAGCAATTAAATGGTACGAATAATGTTGTTATTAATAATAATATTACATATTTAAGTAACTACCTAGGTCTAATATTTCCGTATTATCTTTGATGTGTATATGTTGATACAATATTATGATTAACTGAAATTAAAAATTGTTTTAAGGTCGAATGAATACAGTATTTATTAAAATATAAAACAATTGGAAAAAGGTAGAATGATAATATTCATAAAATGATGTAAGGAGCAACTATTTACCAAGATACATAGACATTTGTTTAAGATTATTAATTACCTATTTGTTTCAAGTATATACAATTTTGCAACCTTTTGGGTGGAGTTTTAGATGTTTAATTCTTATTAAATATATTCAGGTACATTAAATAAAATATGTATTTAACTAAAATGTAAACAATTTTAGTAATTAATAATTATTTATTATGTAGATAAGTATAAGTAATGGGTACCTACCTATAATAATAAATAATAGATATAGGTAGGTATAGGTATAGTAAAATTATAAGTAAAGTATATAGAGTGGTTGTAATACCTATTCAAAAGCCCTATTTAATTTCCAAGTTGTTATTTTGTTTAAAGTCATAATTACTTCCAGTGATACCGAAGTCCATGTTCGTATATATCGACTACGATATATACCTACCTATGCAATTTATTTGGAGGGGAAGCCTTGAATATATTTATCATATTTGCAGTTTTTAAAGTGATATTTCTAACGTTGGTGATCATTTATGCAAATGATCTATTTTTTTGTTTATCTACTACAATTTGGTGGTGTGTGTGTAGTCATTAGGTCATTTCACTATACATATTATTTTGGACTTCGGTGTCACTGATCACTTCTACCTAGGTAAATAGAGCAAATGGATATAAGTAATTAGGTAGTTTCATTATATTCGGAAGTGATATACATATAGTTCTTGAATAGTAATTCCAAACATTTAATAGATTATTTAATGATTGACTTTTATTATGTAGGTATCTACTTATAAATGTAAATTGAACACAATCTAAATGTTTTATAAACCAATTCTAATTATTATTGGTAGAATTAAAATATTAGCTATTCAGTGAAATTAGATACCTATGTAGTAATAAATATTTATATTTAAAATAATATAAGTACCTACAGTAGTTTTACATTATAATATAGGTCATTGTATGTATGTAATAGGTATTGTTTATAATATTTTGATATTAAAGAGAATTTAACATTTCTATATTTATACATAAAATAATCTTTGTAGCAAATTCTGCTTTATAATGAAAGATTATCAGGGTCAAACTACCAATCAGTATTGGCCCAAGATAATATCTTAAATAACAAATTTAATTTAGTAACTACTTTATGGTTGGGATAAATCATCGATCACATTTTTAAGTTAACAAAATAAAATGATTTACAAGTAAAAACAATAGGTACTTGCAGGGATGTATTTACCATAGAGCTAACCTAAATTTTGAAAGGTGGTAAAATTTTGAGCAAATTTGTGGTTTAAAAAAAAAAAATTTGATTTAATTTTAATTTTTTTTATATAATAATATATTAAGATCACTCCATTTGTGTGGTTATACAATATTGTATATACATATACCGAACGATAATGCACATTAAGATTATTACAATATATTATTATATAGGTAGGTACATAGGAAAGATATTAAATTAGAAAATTTTAGGAAAGTATAACACATGTAAGTTGTTCTGGAAAAGAGAACAATACTGAGTGAAATGAGATAAAAATGGGTAATTTAATGATTTGGTGCATGGGTCTCCAAACTACAGCCTGCGGGCCACATTTGGCCCTCAAACAAGTTTTAACTGGCCCTCCAATGGATAATAAAAATCTAAAAATATATGTAATATCTCACTTCAGCATCATCAGTTTTTATATTTTTTAAAATAGAAACAGGAGTACCCAGATAAACTATATTATATCAGCCATGTTTCTTTATTTTGATATTTTGAGATAAGAAATGAAATTAAAAAGAATTTTGTGATATTTACATTTTTGTAAAAGCATTTAGACAAAAACTCATTTTATTTGAAGCACAAATTTCCAAAATCTTAATTTTTGAACTAAAAATCTAGTTCCAATAACGTTTTTTTTGACCTTAATATCAAATCTCAAAACATGAAAACTTTTCAAAATCCTTTAATTGTAATATAAAGAAGTTGCCTCCTATCTTTCAATTGAAACTTATTGATTTACAATGTGATGATATGTACTTAAAATTAAATATCGAAAAGAGACTTAAGTTGCTTTTTATAAATTCGCAGATACACAATATTTAAATTTGAAAAAATTTGCAATTGCTTATTTATCTGTATATGCCACAACTTATTTGTGCAAATAAACTTTTTCTAAGTTGAAGTACAGTAAATCAAAATATAAGTCAGCCATGTCGTACAAACATTTGAAATCAATATAAAACCAGTAATATATAATTATTACTAATCGATAAAATATTAACAGAAAGACATCAATAAGAAAATTAACAATTTATAAATTCCTATTATTTATTATTATGTAAAATTATTAATAAAAAATATATATATTATTTTTCTGTAAAATTAAAAATAATATGTGTTTATATACTTTTGGTCCGCTAAGTGCTTTTAATTTTTCATATGGCACTCTAATAAAAAAAACTTTGGAGACCCCTGATTGAAGCATGAAAACTATAAATTGGTTGACATGAATTTCTTGAGAAATCTAAGTGTTCTGGATGAGTGAGTGAAATTAATCTCATTAATGAGATCAATAAAATCAATGAGATTACACTAAGATAACTACAAAAATGATTTCAAAATCCTACAGTTAAAAGAGAGGTCAAGAGATCAAAATTTTTCTATCTAATACCATTGTATATCATTTTTATTAAATAAACTTGTAACATATGTAAGTACTTCATTATTTTTTAAAAATAGCATTGATATGTAATTTTAAGTGGAAAGTTTATTTTTATTCTAATTACCTCAAGTCTAAAAGGCACTCGCCTATCTACTATTTGATTCACAATTACAAAACAATATTTGAATGGCATACATTTAGTGGCTTCGATATTTATTTTCTAAGTATTTAATTATTTAAGTAATAAATTTGTGTTGTATAATATTTTTTCATAAATATGTCTAAAATTTAAAAAGTTTTACAATTGTCAATTACTATTTAAAAATTAAAATTTAATCTGAAATACGTTTTGATTATAATACAAGTTCCGAAAGTTCAATCTGCAAGTGTACTAATTCCTGGTTTCTAAACATATTTTAAACTATAATTGTATAAACAATATATTTAATTTCCTATAGGTACTTATGTATAGAAAGCTAAAACTAATAAAACTATTAAAAATTGTAAATATTGATATTGGGGTAACCACAGCAATGAATTGTGAAGACAGATGGATACAACAGGGATTATCACTGATTTGTATTCTCCTATGTGTCACTACTAAATTGATGTATCAATTTTATTCAAAATAATAATAAATGAAACAAACATGGTCTGTGATTAAAAAAAAAATGGGAAACAGATAACAAGCTTGATTTGATTTCTTCTAGTGTATTAATAGTGATGATATTGAATGTGGTGAAGTGGGGGATGCACATTGAAGGATGAGTTTTGTACGGATCATTTTTTGTGAAATACACTATAGCTTTCTGCTCCTCTTAGAATCAAAAAGTATAATATTATTATATTAAGTAGATATATACATATACTATACCTAATAATTAAAATTTTACATATTATTTATTTAATGAATGCCTAAAGATAAAATGATGCAAAAAGATTTTTTTAAAACATTTTAATTATATTATATAACTTGGATAATCGATGCTTACTTATATACTGACTTCTATCATATTATATTATAGGCCATATAGATGCTGTTTGTAATAATAATGATAATACAACAAGTGAAGATTATGTTATTAATGGAATCAATACCCCAGTAGTTAATTCAAAAAATTCCACATCTGTCAACAATGTAGATGTTGTTAACAATAATGAATCGCCTAAAATAGGAAAGAAATTAAAGAAAAATGACAAGAAAGATAAAGGTTCGGATAAAACTGATAAAGATGCAAAAAATAATGATATTTCACATAGTGAGGATAGTTCTGAGGAAAGTACAGACAATGAAAAAAAACAAGATACTGAGATAATATTCATACAAGATCTAGGATTTAATGTCAAAATAGTTTGTCCTGGGACTGAAGCTTTCGAAATTCAAGTATGTTTAATTTAACACGATTATTACATATACTTATATATAATAATTACAAAATGATCTGATTGAAAATCATGTATTTTATGTAGGTATCAAGCATGGAATTAGTTCAAGAGATTCACCAATTACTTATGGATCGAGAAGATACTTGTCATCGTACATGTTTTTCACTACAATTAAATGGAGTAACATTAGATAATTTTTCCGAATTGAAAACTATTGATGGATTAAAAGAAGGATCTATTATTAAGGTATATTTTAGTATGATAATGTTTAATTTCAAATAGTAATAAAATATTTTTTTCTTTTTTATTATTATAGAATTAAAGTAAAACAAAATGTATTAATAATTTTATAATTTATATTTGATTTTTCTAATATAATTAAATACATAGGTACCATAAAGATTATTAATTAATTTTATCAATCATATAGTTTTTTTTTTTTTCAAGGTTTGGGTTTTTTAAATTACTAAATTATTATATTCATAAATTTTAAGCAATTAATAAAATAAGTTATTTAGAAGTTTTACAATTTTCTCTTTTTTAAAAAATGAGAAAATGTGTTTTTCTCTACATACTTAAATTCATTGCTAACTAATTATACTCACCCGGTATAATAGGTATATGATTTAAACTAAAAGTTAAACAAACATTAAAATCCTGAAATACTTAATATTTCACTTATTTAGTTAATTGATTAAATGTTGCATTATTATTAGGTTGTTGAAGAACCATACACAATGCGTGAAGCAAGAATTCATGTACGTCATGTGAGAGACATATTAAAGTCATTAGAAATGGCTGATGCCTACAATGGTGTTGATTGTAATTCTTTATCATTTTTAAATGTTGTTACTCAAGGTGATTTATTAGGTATGAACTTTAATTACCCAAATTATAGTAGTATAAAATGTTTTATTCTTATTAATAGAAAAGAAAAAAACGCGATCTGAAAGTGTTGACTGTACTCCTCCAGATTATATAATGCCAAACAATAAAGACAGACCTTTACTTCCTTTACATCCAACATCAAAGGATTTAAAAGGACCTCAATGTATCAAAGTAACAATTATATTTTAAATCTTAATAAAAAATACTTGTATTAAATTTTAAAAATATTTACATTATTTACTTAACCACATATTTATTTTATATATTGTTGTTAATTTTTATTAACTGATTAGATAATTATGATGTTATAAATTGTAATTTAGGTACTAACTACATCTGCGTGGAATCCTCCTCCTGGTTTTCGAAAGATGCATGGAGATTTAATGTATATGTATGTTATTACATTAGAAGATAAACATTTTCACATTACCGCTTGCACCAAAGGATTTTTCATAAATCAGTAATTAATAACATTTTTAATTTCTACATTATTATTTGTTAATTATTTTCATTGTGATTAGGTCTACTAATGAAGAATTTAATCCTAAACCTTCTGCGCCAACACATTTATGTCACTCTTTAATAGAACTATTGAGTCAAGTAAGCGCTGCTTTCAAAAGAAACTTTGCAGCATTGCAAAAAAAGAGAACTGCACGTCATCCTTTTGAACGTGTTGCAACACCCTATCAAGTATATAGTTGGGCGTCTCCATTGCTTGAACATACATTAGATGCCATTAGAGCTGAAGATAGTTTGTATTATTTTATAATATTTTAATTTTTTTGTTATATTTTTGTTTATTAATAACATAATGTGTTTATATAGCTTTTTCATCAAAACTTGGATATGAAGAACACATACCTGGCCAAACCCGAGATTGGAACGAAGAATTACAAACAACTCGAGAACTCCCTCGTAAAAATTTGCCGGAACGTTTACTAAGAGAAAGAGCCATTTTCAAAGTTTGTTTAAACCAAATATATTTATTATGTATATCTAATTACTTTTGTACAGGTCCATGGTGATTTTGTTGCGGCTGCTACCCGAGGTGCTATGGCAGTTATTGATGGTAATGTAATGGCTATTAATCCTGGTGAAGAAGCAAAAATGCAAATGTTTATATGGAATAATATTTTTTTCTCACTGGGTTTTGATGTTCGAGATCATTACAAAGAATTGGGAGGAGATGCTGCTGCTTTTGTTGCTCCTGTATGTATTTAGTTATTAATACTATATAATTATTGTTTGTCATATATAATATAATACTAATATTATTTTAGCGAAATGATTTACAAGGAGTTCGAGTTTATAGTGCAGTTGATTTGCCTGGATTATACACATTAGGCACTGTTGTTATTGATTATAGAGGATACAGAGTTACAGCTCAATCTATCATTCCTGGCATATTGGAAAGAGAACAAGAACAATCTGTAGTATATGGATCTGTGGACTTTGGAAAAACTGTGACTACCAATCCAAAATACATTGAATTAGTATGTGACCATTACTCTAATTAGATTTCAATTAAATCCATTTAATGTTTTTAAATAAATATTTATTTCAGCTTAGTCAAGCAGCACAGCAGCTAAAAATAATGCCACATAAAGTAATAAGTGAAAAAAGTGAAGAAGTTGAATTATGTTCATCCGTAGAGTGTAAAGGTATTATTGGAAATGATAGTCGTTACTATATCTTGGATCTACTTCGAACTTTTCCTCCCGATGTAAATTTTCTTATACGTAAGTTATATTTTGTTTTTTTAAATGAATATAATTTCTTAATTAATTAAATACTCACTTGCTTCATTAAATGCTATCATAGTTGATGAAGATATATTAAGTAAAGAAGTGAAATCATTAGGATTTCCTATTCAACATAGGCATAAATTGTGTTGTCTCAGACAAGAATTGATTGATTCATTTATTGAGTAAGAATTTTAATATTTTTAGAAAGTGTATATTTAATTTTGGACACAATAATATAAATAGTATAATTTGTACAGAACTCGTTATATGATGTTTATCAAGTACGCAGCATTCCATTTACAACATTTAAATTTATGGAAAAACCAAAAGAACACTGATACTATTAATGATAATAACACTTTAGTATGTTGAATTTTATTTTGAAATTATTTGTATGTTATTAATATATTTGTTTTATGAATTAGATTAAAGAGAAGATAAATGAACATTGTGATGAGGATAATATAAACGGAATACCTAATGTTAAAAAAAGTGATAACAAAGATACTGAAAATACTTCAGAAGATTCATTGGAGGTTAAAAAAAAAATTGTAGAAACAATCACTGAAAGTGTTGTGAAAGATAGTAAGTTATCATTTTCTTTTTTGTAATTTCCATAAATCCAAATAATTTACTGTTTTGTAAAAGGTGACGATAATAGTACTAAAGAAGTCGTTAAAAAAGCTGCTCAAAAAGTTGGCTCCTTGAAAGAAACAGAATTTGATATTAGATTCAACCCAGATGTATTTTCACCAGGAGTAGTACATTTTAACCCAGAATCAGATCAATTTAAAAATGAAAAGCAGTTGGTTGTAGATGCAGCTGAATACCTACTGTTATCACAAATCCCATTGTTTGTATGTTAAATTAATTATTAAAATACTATATTATTAATACAATTAAATAGTAGTGATGTTACAAACCGGGGTGTTTGGTTTGGTTCGAAAATTTAAAATATTTGAACCAAACTAATCACAAAATAGTGCTGTTCAAATATCGAACTATAGAAAACAAAATTTGAACCTAATTTGTCGAAAATCGCTAAAAACGTTAAAAATGTTTAAATAAGTAGTTTTTTTCTATTTTTAGGATGGATAATAATTTTTTCCGTAATATATATGAGTTATTATCGTTTATCAATATAATATGATATGATGTATTTATAAAAAATTATTTACGAATCATACACCCATATTCCATATTATGCTATAAATATAGAGCGATGCTTATAAATATTTAAAATACTTTAAATTAGAATCAATCACTGATTATTCTAACGAGTTTTTCAGCGTTGGAAGCAGGATACACAGAAAATATACATTAATTATAATTTGTATACCAATATTCATGGTAGGATACAAAAATAGATTATTCTGTCGTCTTATTGATAATACACTGCTACTTGGTAAATTTATATATCAGTATTTAGTCTTTTGACGATCATTTTTTTTTAGGGAAAAAAGAAACTTCGAGTTGTCTACTTTTAAATCAATTAAGTACTAATTTGTTTTTAATGATTTAATTTTTTTGAAGTTCGGTTTGGGTTCAAATAAAAAATTGTGAGTTCAGTTTCATTCGGATTCATTAAAATTTGAAAAAATTTGGCTCAGGTTTGATTTGACCTCAAAAATTTTGAGTTTGTAACATCACTAATAAATAGTTATTTGATCCATGTTAACATTGGTAGTAATAAATATCAATATCATTATATTACATTATTAAAATATAACTTGAGTATTGCTAATTTATTATATATTTAAATATTTATAGTTAAGAGATTGTATGGATCATTCTTCTGCTCCGATGGATGGACAAATATTATCAGAAAATTTGCATACAAGAGGTATTAATATTCGCTATTTGGGAAAAATAGCCGAAAAACTCTCAAAAATCAAACGGCTAGAATATTTGTACAGTATAACAGTTGCAGAATTAATTACTAGAGCAGCAAAACATATATTCAATACTTATATACAAGTATGATGAGTATGGGTTTGTTTTTCTTTCAATTTGTTTTAATACGGTTTTGTATTTTCAGTCTGCCGAGTTAATGAGTCTAGCCAGTGCAGTTAGTCATTTTTTGAATTGTTTTTTGTCATCTTGTGCTACACCACATCCTCAAAATACATTAGACGATGTTAAGCCAATCAAAAAGAGAAACAAACGTAAAGGTCGTCTTAATAGATTACTAACTGTTGACAATAAAGATTGGGCTAATCTTACTCGGCATTCCCTATGGTCTCAAATTCGAACAGAAGTAAAATCATATTATGCATGGGAATTGGTTACTGAAACTGTTGAATCTATATGCGAACACTATGGCATTCAAAAAATATCATTATTGAGGTATAGTATTTTTTAAACAAAATTTTACTTTTTCTTGAGGTATGAAAATTGAAAATGTTAAAACTATTTATAAAATTAAAATTAAATAACATATACTTAAAATGATCTGGTAATTTTTTTTAAACCTTTTGTTTTAGATCATTTTGTTTAAAAACTGGAATTCAAATACTGTTGAGGGAATATTCGTTTGATTCAAAGAACCGTTTTACCTTTTTTGAAGAAGATATTATAAATATGTTTCCTGTTGTTAAACACATCAACCCTAGGGTATAATTTATTTTACTTGGTTCCTTTCGCTTTTATTAATTTATGTTCATCATTACAGGCTACCGATGCATTTAATTTTTATACCACTGGTCAAACAAAAATTCAACAAGGTCTTTTAAAAGAAGGATATGATTTAATTATGGAAGCTTTAACTCTGTTGAATAATGTGTATGGTGCAATGCATCCGGAAATTGCTCAATGTTTAAGAATGCTTGCTCGGTTAAGTTATATTATGGGTGATTATGGTGAAGCCATGGCA
This sequence comes from Pemphigus obesinymphae, assembly GCA_025469235.1. Classification (NCBI taxonomy): domain Eukaryota; kingdom Metazoa; phylum Arthropoda; class Insecta; order Hemiptera; family Aphididae; genus Pemphigus; species Pemphigus obesinymphae. The sequence continues at coordinate 11,112 of JAIPRL010004720.1, read as the reverse complement.
TATCAACAGAAAGCTGTATTTATGTCAGAACGAGTTAATGGAATTGATCATCCTTATACTATAACTGAATATGTAAGATCAAATAGTTAAACTAATTGCTGTATCCATATATTTTAAATTAAAATTTTATTTTATTTCAGATTCATTTAGCTTTATATTGTTATGCAAACAATCAAATAACTACTGCTTTAAAGTTACTGTATCGGGCACGTTATTTGGCTGTTTTGATTTGTGGAGAAAACCATCCTGAAATAGCATTATTAGATGTATGTATTTAAAATATTATTTTATATATAGTAAAGTCATTTCCTGGTATTGCCCTGTTCCAAAATGACTTGAACTTCTTATGAATAATGGTGCTAACAAAACAATTTATTGTTAAATATTGATAAGTGTATGGTAATGTCATTTACCAGGTCACATTCTCCAATTATTCAAAATTATTATTTAGCTAATATTTTGCTTCATCGTGTTCTAGGATTTATTTGGGTAGGACATGTAATGATTTTACTAACCCAATTACCTTCAGACGTATTCTTCTCTGGTGTGTTCTATTCTTGAATACAATTCTAATAATCATATTTAATGCCTTGAAGCTATCCAAAATTGTTTACTTCGTTTTACATCTTACAAATGTGGTATTTCACATCAACCCCATTCACTATATAAACTTAATACACAGATTAAATATGAGCAGTCTTGCTGTCAGGAGAAATATAACTGATTTAAAATGCTTGTATAGATTGGTAAATGGTTCGATAGACTGTTCAGAACTACTTAATCGTTATAATTATAATAACTTATAATAATACATTTTTATGTACCTCAATGCCAAACTAGATCCACTAATACTTTTTACATACAATTACATAGAACTAATTATGCTATGAATGCTCTATTAAATAGAGCGATCAGATTAACTAATGATACCTAAAATGATTTATTTAATTTTAACTATAGAGTTTTTGTAATCATATTATTAGAGATATTATGCATTAATTGTTATTATATTCACTACTAATTGTACTTTCATTATACTTGTTATATTATACTACCATTAAATTTAATACTTGTATTGGGCATTAGTCCATTTGAGTTAACAATAAATAAATATATTTAATGTAATTTTTTTTTTTTTTAGAGTAATATTAGTCTGATATTACATGCTGTTCAAGAATACGATCTTTCATTACGATTTCTAGAGAAGGCTTTAGCATTAAATATTAAATTTTATGGTCCTAAATCATTAAAAGTAGCAGTGAGTTATCATTTAGTTGCACGCACTCAGAGTTGTATGGGAGATTTCCGTTCAGCGTTGAGTAATGAAAGAGAAACATACGCAATTTATAAACAACAAGTACCAATTTCAAGTTTAATATCAATGTGTATTTGTATTAATGTATTGTGTTTTAAAGTTTGGTGAAAAGCATGAAAAAACTCAAGAATCGTCTGACTGTTTGAAACACCTAACTCATCAGGCAGTAGTATTACAAAAGAAAATGAATGAAATTTATACAGGCAAGACTGGTGCTACATTGCCTCCCATACAAATACATCCACCGTCTATGGGTAGTGTACTTGATATGCTCAATGTCATTAATGGCATTCTGTATGTACAAATTAGGTACGTTATACCGTATTATTTATTACGAATGAGAGCAAAAAATTCCCGATTAAATAACTTTTTAATTGAAAAAATTGTATTTATAAATAATTGTTGTTATTAGTTTGAATAATAATATATTCAAAACAGTCATAATAATTTCAAGAACATTTATCTCATATACCCAGTATTTTTGATAATCACATTTTGACCAATCTCTAGATAATAATATTTAAATTTATGAAAAATATATAAGTACTAATTTAATAAACATTAATTATAAAAATTACATAAAATATAAAATGTTTAATAATTATATAAATTTGATTTTGATTAATTGTTTAGTCAACAAGACCTAGAAAATTTCAAAGCTGAGGTAGAAAAACGTTCAGAAACATTAGATTCGGTGAAACCATCAACAGAGCAACTAGAAATCGCCAGTTGAGTATTTCCGAATTGCGTAGTAAGTTTGTCTTATGCTTTCAGTGTTTATTGATCGCTGTAAGACAACTTAAGTAGTCTTTATTGATGCTCATTTTTATTTTTTATTGTTTTTCTTTAGTTAATATGTTCTTCTGTTTTGTTACTGGACAATTTAATAAATTATCCTTTCTTAATTTATATATAAGTACAAATGTAGTGCCATTTATCTAGTCTCCGTGAATTTACTTTAATCGTCACAAAAGTTGTAATGTTTTATATAATATAATATATATGTATATGTATATATATGTATGTGTATATATATATATGAAGAACTGAGAACATGAGCTACTGGAACAAAATAGAAAAACTACTTAAAAATATTTGATATGTTATTTTCTGATTTATTAGCCAATTGTTATAATAAAAAATTTAATGTTATCTATGTTTTTATTTATTTGTATCTAATGAATTAAACTACTCAAAAGGTATTAAAAAGACCAGTACTCATGTAAATTAAATTCCTAGTAGCAATTAAGTAATAAAATTGAATAACATTTTTGTGATTATTTGAACATAATTATCTCGTACAAAACTATTGAATTAAATTAATAATAAAGCAATATTATTGTATATTTGATTTATTTGTATGTTAAAAATTAAATAGCAGAATAATACATTAATATAATAGGTCTTTTTTTTGTTATATATACATATATATATGTTCTGTTATTATTTTTTTATTATAATTTTGAAATCGCCAAAAAAATAACTTTTAGACTGCAATATTAGACTGGTAACAAGACAGTAGATATTTATTTTAGAAAGTTTGTTGATTTTTTTTATACAAATCATTATTGTAGTTGAAATCACATGAATAAAGTTTTTTAAAAAACAAATTTTTTTTTTTTTTTTATTTATTTTATCAAAACAAACCTTCATCTTTGTATACTCCTACTAATCCTAATTAAAAATCTGTAGATATTATTTATTTTATAAGCAAAATTACTTATGAAAATAACGTAACCGGATGGCATCCAAAGCCGTGAAACACCATACACATTGGTTGTAATCCAGACTGTGGATTGTATTGCATTTATCTGCTCACGACAAATGTGATATCTGGACTTCTATAGGGAAATTTGGCCCTGAACGAGTAATTTGTATATGCTGCAGAGTTAATTCTCCTTGTAGTATAGGTCATTGAATAAATATATACACATAATTTTATAGGAAAATATACTAATTACTAAGGGTACATATGCACTGTGCTACTATACAGCTACCCACAATCCCAGCAGTCGTGCGTTCACTGTAAGCAATAAACTATATATAAATTCCATATGTATATATATTATATGTATATAAAAATTTGTATACGGCAACTCTAACTTAGTTTGCCTGCAAACTGTTTCGGTTGCTTGGAGTGACAGTTATACAAACGGTCAGTTTACATACTATGCAAGAAGTTTGCGGCAAATCGTTATCGTATAAACAGACTACTGTGTGACAAAATCACCTAAATAATGATCTGGTAAGGCCTACATGAATAGCAGCAAGACGAGCTAACAAACTACTTTGCGTCATTCGATGTGCAGAAGATGGTGAAGATGTGGAATGGCTGAATGAAGCCAATGTGGACACGGGTGGCCTTACAGAAAGGGCCCTTGGAGATACGGTTTCAAATATATTGATTCATAATATGGAAGAGTGGATGGAACAAAACTGATCTTCTGAATAAAATAATTATGTAATATTATATTTTACTTCTTTTTTTTAAATTAAATTTATTATGCTTTTTTTTTTATTAAATAGAGGCGAGTTGTCGGATATATGCTGACGTAATTAAGTAGGGGGGGTCTGACATTTACTGACAAAAGGGAGGGAGGTCTAAAAAAGACAAAAATGTCTCCCTTATTGCAAATGGAGTTCGACATTGAAAAACTTATTACCGAAATCCAGAACAGTCGATCACTTTAGAATACAAAATGTAATTATTACTTACTCTGATAGAAATGTGAAACAATGATAGTGGGTAATGGTTAAAATATATATTGCTGAATTATCATCGTGTGTCTTCCTCTATTATAAATATTCTTAAAATACTCAAAAACTCCCAAAATTATTTTAAACTCATCCTTTTGTAACCAAAAAACTTGACTTCTTATTTTTTAAGCTCTTCAAAAAATGTTTCAAAATGCATGGTTTTATGGTTTGTATTTGCAAAATAGGATGAATCCAGTACTTTTATTTTTTATGTAGCGATCATGGATGTAATAAACAGTGACAATTTCTTCAACGTCTATTTTAGAAATGATTGGTTTTAGTTATTATTTAAAATATTATTAAGAATCAATCAACTGTACACTGCGGTCAGCCAGACAGCTGGTCACATTGCGAGCAGCCATATAGTGCATATGTACCCTAAATAACACTATAATCATTATCTATACTAAATTATGTATCAAAAACCATCGTCCATTATCATTTAAATACCATAAATTAAAAAAAATTAAATATCAGCATTTAACAAAAATAAGTTATGGTGGTGTACGATTATAATTTAAAAATTGTCTTATTAGAAATATAAGTAACAATAATACAAGTAAAATTTCATTGAAAAAATATTTCTTATATTGTCAATAAAATGAAAAACAATTCTAAGCTTGTTTATCAAAATGAACAACTTTCTAGGAAATTATTCCTCTTGGAATGTATTCTTTCCCAATATTGTGCAATTCTTATATATCAAATTACATAAAAATTAAATATTTTGTAATGATGTGTTACAATTTGAATTTAGTGTATGATTATATTTACAGAACAACAATTAACAAATTTTTCAAACTTGAAAATGTTATTTGTAAAATTTTTTTTTATAAAACTAAATAAGTAGGTATAACAAAAATGGTAAAAAATTATATGGTCTATCTAATAAGAAAACATTTTTAAAAAACAAACTTTATAATAAACAAAAAAATAGTTACATATTAATATTAAATTAATGAAAATAAAATGTTGAAACAAAATATAAAAACTTAAATGAAATTTGTTTTTTTTTTTAATATTAATTATATAATATAATGTAAATATTTATTTCACTTTTGTTTTGCGCTTTTTAGCGTTGATCATCATGATATCAAAAGCATTGAGCTTTGGTTCAAGAGGTAGTACCACTTTGCTTTCAGAATCTAAACATAAATATAAAATAATCTAATTATAAATAATCCATCAATTAATATAAGAATGCCAGATAATACAGATATTAAAAAACAAAATATATAAGTTAAGGAGCCTCCTCCACACCACTATTTTTTTGGTCAAAAACTACTCATTCTAATTACAACAGTCTGGCACACAATTTGTACTCTGATAACAATTTTGAAAACGTATATAAATTTTTCATTACTTGCTCGAGGTAATGATTGAGCGCAGTTTTTCATTTTCATATTTTATAACATAATTAAAATACAATATAAATATATTAATAAATATTTAATCAAATAAAAACATTTTTTAAGATCATTCCCTTATAAATGTTTTGGAAAATTTGAATATTTTTTCAAAATTAAAATTGATGTAATCATTGTGACGTTCTGGTGGAATTAGAATCAAGTTTTTTCTTCGTTATAAAATAGATAGCTGATATGTGCAGGCGGGTGCGTGTAATGGCTTCTCGTACCGTCTTGATACAGGTCACTAATACTATTAATCACGTATACCTTACACAAACATAAAATTGTACAAATAAAGTATAATAAATTGCCTAAATAATACTCCTTAGAACCATGTGGTGTACAGGCGCCTTAATAATATTTTACTTAGTTAAACATGTTTCATTATAACATTCTACACTAAGTTATTTATATTGCCCATTTTTAGAAAAATTTAAATTTAAAATTACTGTAAGGATATTGGTAGTAATGTATTGAATTTGTAAGCAATGATAAAATCATTTAATTTAATAAAATAATTATGGGCAAAACTCAATGTACTACATTTTTCCTATTTATTAAAGTTATTTTTGGTAGTTTTCCTAGTAATGTCTTTGCTCTAAAAAAAAAAAAAAATACTGAGCAAATCAAAAATTTACGTTTTTAAATTTCAATTAAAATAAATTTCCTTTTTAACCAAAAATCTTACTAGATTTCTTCAATCCAAAAAGTGTATACAAGCATAAAACAAACAAATCAAATTAAAAAAAAAAAAAAGAACACTGAAAAGTGATCAATAAGTTTTCATATTTTAACTATGTCAATATAGTAATTTTATATGATAAATAGGCTTGTGCTCAATATATACGTAAATAATTAGTGGAAATTTCAAGTTTCTGGCATAACAATATTCCAATTTATAAAAATTTTCAGTAGTTATCCATTATCCTGGAATTGCTGTAAAAATAGAAAAATTACCTATATATAGTACTAAATTTGAACTATACAATTGAAATAGAATTTGCTACCAAAAAGCTCTTACTTTACTCATTCAAACCAAAAAAGTATATACACACACAAAATTTAAATTTAAAACATTGTAAAACTAATACATTTCTCAGTGCTCAAAATCTAAAATTAAAAAATGTTTATAATACATTTTTAAAGTAGGTTATTTTTAATTTAAACTTAAACCGATCATTGTACATATTAGCCATAGTTGAATAGATAAAACAAATAAGTATCAGTTACAAATTTACAATTTTATGAAATTTTGTTAATTATAAAAAAACATCTGTATAATTTAATACAAAATTTACTATTTAATTCAACAATATATTTACAAATATTCTCACATATTTTTTTTTATAAAAAAGATCACAATAACTAATGAGTAAAACAAAATTGTTTTTTTTATTTAATTTTAGCTGATGAGCTCTCCCATTCCTTGAAACTTAATTCTACAATAAGATTGTTGAATTTTCAGAAGAACACTTACGAGAAATAGTGAATTCTATAATAAAACTAACAAAATACAAAAAGTTTTTCGTGAAATTATCAATGATCTTTTATAAATGAATCTTAATAGAAAATTGAAAAATTGTCTGAAGTTTATGGATTTAATTGACAAGGATAAAGCTAAATACTTGACTATTGTTACCTTGACCATATCCTTTTCTGCAAAATATAATTTTAAAATAACTAAAAACTATTATTTAAAAAAGCGACAAATAGGAAGTAGTAGCATTGCTAGTAGGATAGTATTGGTATATATATAAAATATATATAATTATATATCTATATATATATATATATATATATATATATATGAAGTACCAATCAAGTAGGAAAAATCGTAAGCTAAAACCATGAATCTTGTGACATCAATAAAAAATAGAAATGAACTTAATATTAAAATTAAAAAATATACTTCAAATCATAAATTAATAAATTATTACAGAGCTTATAGAAATAAATTAACAATACTTATTAGGAAGGCTAAAGAACAATATTATATTGATAAAATAGAAACTTGTAAAGGTAGTGGTAGGGAAATCTGGCAAGTGATTAATGAACCGACAACGAGAAAAATTTATTCTACATGACTTCCAATTAATGAAATAATAAATGATAAATATCCGACTTCAACACCTAAAGACTACTTAAACATGATAAATTCCTATTTTGCAACAACTGGAAATAGATTAGCAGAAAACAATTTTCCTAATAATATAAATAATATACAACCTAAATCAGAAGTAAACACTAACAATCTATTAAACACAAGACCTAACTTCAAGTTAAATACCATTGGTAGTAACGAAGTAATAAATATATTAAATAACCTGAATAACAACTCGGCACCTGGAGTTGATGGTTACACGGCACTATTTCTTAAACAAATAGGAGACAATGTAACATTACCTATTGTTCATATAATTAACTGTAGTATAGCAAATGATACAGTACCTGATGAATTGCAAGTAGCAAAAATTGTACAGATTCTTAAAAGAAGGATAAAACAGATTTCACTAATTATAGACCTATCTCAATAGTAGGAATTTTATCTAAAATCCTAGAAAAAATAATAAAAATCAACTGTTTGAATACTTGGAGAGAGAGAAAATAATATTTGATGGATAATATGGTTATAGGAAAAAATTAGGAACTGAGGACGCTTTAATTGATATTATTAACTTTTTACACAATAAAAGGGATAGTAAAAAAAAAGTTCTAATTTCTTTCTTGGACTTGGAAAAAGCATTTAATTCAATCAGTAGACAATTATAACTAAATAAATTAAAAGAATTAGGCTTTGGCGACAATACATTGAAATGGTTTACTAGTTATCTGAGTAACAGACAACAACTAATCACTATTGGACCTCATTACAGTAATTATTGTTATATCAAAGATTATGGAGTCACTCAAGAAACATCATTATCCTATATTGTTTTTAATATATATTAACACTATACTTGCTTCATTGTTAAAAGGAAAATTATTCATGTTCGCTGATGATATAACTCTAATTAACTTCGAAGATAATTGGGAAAAATTGAAAAAAACTATCGAAATTTATTTATGGTATATCTATGTCTGGATGGGAAAAAATCTGTTATCACTTAACATAAATAAATTGTTTTGCATGCCGTTCACAGCTTCCTGTTGGATACAACTTTATAATACATATTTGTGGAACTGGTATGACAAATTTTAGATGTAAGCCAATTAAAATGGTACTATCATTCAAATACTTAGGAGTGACAATAAATTTTGATTTGAAATGGTCAGAACATATACAGAATATCAAAAATAAAATGAGAAGCTTAAGTGTTTTATTCTACAAAATTTGATTTCTTGATAAATCAACTATTAGACAAGTATACATGGCACTGTGTAATTCAATTATCTTATATCGTATAATATGTTGGAGAAGCTCAAACAGAACAGACATTAATACATTGCATATTACCCAAAAAATTATTGTAAAAATAGCGTACTCCTTACCATTAAAATACCCATCAGGGAAATTATTCTACCATACAAATATATTATCTGTTTATAAATTATACATTAGACAAATATTAATAAAATAATACAAAACCACACACTTAATGCTATAGAAATAATAGACAGAAGAACAAGTAAATACATTAAGGCGTCATATACTTTAACAAGTTCAAAAAACTCCCCCAATCACATGGGGAAACCTATAATCAAAAACTTAAATAACAAAGGAAAGAGTCTAAAAAAAAGTATATGTGAAAATCAAGTTAATGATATAAGTAATAAAAATCAATTAAAAATGGTAATAAATAAATTAGTTAATGAACTTGATGAGAATGTGTGTACCTATTAACAAAATTATAAAAAGTAAATATGTTTAATATATTTTATCCATATATTATTACTGATGTTAATTTTATTACTATAATATCTACTATATTATACGAATATTTAATTAATTAAGTCATATTTTAATTATATAAGTATTTACTATTACACAAATTATAATATGAAATCCGTATACCAGATACGAGCTTATAGCTCGGTTGGTATACGTATCAGCTACTGTTAATGTAATCTATTGTAATAAGAAATTGTAATTGATTTGGCTGAAATAAATAAAATATAACAAAATAAAGATAAAGATAAATGATATAACTACCATATACCTAGCTATTTTCATCAAACTCCCAAGTTATTTCTAGAAGAAAAAAAAATAAAAACCCTAGTAAAATCAAAAATCGATTCGCTCAAAATATGGGAAATCACCTGCATATGATCTGATCTAATAGCAATTAAAATACTCTTACATAATAAAAAACTGTTAATAACCTATTTGAGAACATATTTATTTAAATATATAACTATACCTGGTTAATGAAATTTTTTTATAATTACCTATTCCTATTCATAAAGTACAGAATTCAAACCCTCTTGTTACTTTGCATCAACCAATTAGTATAGAAAAATTTTAGCAATAATTATTGAAAAAAAACTTAAAATAGAATAAGACCAATAATACCAAGACTATTTTGAAGTTTCCAATAAATTGAAATTATGAGATCTAAATCTCAAAGGAGAAAATAATATATTAAAATAATACACACAGAAATGATGTCAGAAGTTTTAATTCATGGGTGGGGGGGGGGGGAATCTAAAAATCAAAAAATATTTTTACAAAATGTCATTGACAACCTAATAATCTGTGGATTCAAAGGGTCTCCTTTAAAATAGCTTATGTAAAAAGCTGAACTGAGGCAGTGGTGTATTTATGGGGGGGGGGTCCACTGGGTTTAAACCCTCCCCCATGACCAAAAAAAAAAATTATGGCTGTTTCTGCTTTTGGTTTGGTTTATATTTTATAATAATTTATGTTTTCGATGAGATTAATCCGATGACCCTGAACTACTATCACAAATTTATATAATAACAGTTATTTTGCAATTTAAATACAAAAATGTTTTAAGATTCAAATATTGTTTGCTTCTTATCATTTAGGTTAAAGCTTCTATCTATTCTGTGGTATCAATTTCTAGATAATTTACATTAGTAAGACTAAATGACGTAAAATTTTTCAATGAGATTTTGTTTTTACCCAATATTTAATAAAATATTAACATTAGTCCAAAATAAAAGTGTTCCAAAGTACATCACTCTCCCCTACACATGTTTTTCATTTGTACATTTTAAGTTTTTCATTCATAATATTGTTCGATATTTCTATATTGTGAAACATGAATTCTAAAATAACATCATTTTTATGTCCACCACTCCCCACCAAAAGACAAGGGGGGTACATTTTCTTAACCACCCCCACCTCAATTTCTAAATACGCCACTAAGCTGAGGGCATTCTAAAAATAAAATCTATATTGATTCAAGTGACCACTGGATTGAAAATAAATGTGTAAGAAAAATTATAATTTAGATTGCAGTCATATACAATTATCGAAATATCCATCATCAGATACAAAGTATAGTTATTATGGAAGCATGCCCTTTTTAAAATGACTCACTACCTGTTGTAACTGAAGTTAAACTATTTTACAAACGTTTTTTTGACAGACTTGAAAATCACCCTAACCCACTAATAAAAGAGCTACATACCTTCTCACTCCCTGGAAATCCACAACGTAGACTCAAA
>JAIPRL010004719.1:24399-36114 GCA_025469235.1 Pemphigus obesinymphae | reverse complement strand
AAATAACAGCCTCGATCGATCCCTAGAAAAAAAATTATATGAGTTATGTTACTACACCGAAGCTACGCTCAGAATCGTTTTATTGAATGCAATGATTTATCATTGCTTTCAAATTCAATACATCCATCAAAAGTACCCTGCCCAGTAGCGAAATGCATCCACCAATACTGACACCCGACGAGCGAAGTGCTTCCACAACCTACTGACCGGCTTTTTTTTTTATTGTAAATAAAAGGATGGTATTCGTTTTTTATAAACATTAAATGATAAATATATAGGACAAAAAAAAATGTTAAAAATTTACTGAAGCCCTTTTTTCCCGAAGTCAATAAGAGTTATTAACGTGGTAAAGAACATTATCCTACAATGCATTTACAATATTGAAATTTTTTTATTGCTTATTGCAAATTTGATTTTTTAAATCATATCCTTATTATTGAGACTACAATAAAATATACCTATTGTGAGTATCGTGTTTCATGAATGCCACTTTTGTCAGAATTAAAAACAGGTGATCAACTTGAGGGAAAAGTGATAAGATGGGCCAGATCTCGGGCCCGTACTCAGTATAAATATAATTTATCTAAACGAGAATGACAAATTTACTTATTTTTTACGTGCAAAATGAATTCACATTAGTATTACGTGTAAATTTATATATAGCATTACTAGTTGAAATGCACACAGAAATTCTATTAATATAATTTACCTAGGTACTCGGGGCAAATATACTAACATTTAACGTATAAAATAAATTTATATGAGGACCTTGTGTAAATTTACATAGCATACACTGAACCAAATATATCTGTGATTTCAATAAAAATATAGATTAATTTAATAATATGATTGTTAATATACGTCCAATAAAATGTTTGTTGATTTAGAAATAAAATATTTTTTAATTGAACAGTAAAATATTGATTTAACAATATCTTTTATCAGTGTCTTGGGTAAAATTGTCCAATTTAATACAAATTTATTTGAATTAACAAATATTTTGTTTAATTCAATTATAAATATTCCGTGTTCATTTCTTTCTTTCTTCTTCGTAGAACAAACGCCCATTATTGTTAATCAAAATAGTCAATTTAAACAGAATATTTTTTCAATTTAATAACAGATTTTATTATGATAATAAAATATTTATTAATTTTACAAATTATTTTTATTACAAAATGAATTTGTTATTGTAAACACATTTTTTATTAATTTAACAATATATATATATATTAAAATAATAAAATTATTTCAACAAATATTCGTTTGTTAAAATTTGATTGTTGCATATTGTTAATTCTACCAATGATTATTATTTAGTTCAGTCGTGTATATGTACCTAACTGGTTGAAATTTAACAATATTTTATAAACATATAGGTATATATTTATTATTATACATTTGACTATATTTATTTATTGTAATGGTACTTTTGAAAAGTAAGATTTTTCACCCAAATGTAAAATATTAAGTGCGTGTATCGTCGGGGGGGGGGGAGTGGAGGAGCGCTAGGGGTCGTAGCCGTAGTCGTCGACGAGCCGCGAGCGAGCGGCGTATCGCGAACGAGCTTTTCACCATATATACGCGTCGCGGTCGGCCGAAGCGCCCCACACGCACGGGCACGGCCAGTGCTATAACGGGCTTCGTCGACAACGTACGCGCCGTGTCGCAGCTAGTCGTCGAACCAACGCGTCGTCGCCGTGCGATTTTAATAACAAACGTTTTCAAAGTAATATAATAATATTATTAAAACTTAACGTTTTCGGCGTTTATATCGTGTTCATTCGTATTCGTTTGACTTTATTTTCTGTTTTTTTTTTTTTTATGAAAATAATATAAAATATAATTATATAAATATATTATATAACATTAGGTACGTGGATTATAATGTATTATAATATTGTCTCTGTTTGTGATGTATAACACGATTATTCGCAAATTGCGTAAAAAATGTACGACTGTAGTATGCGTGTGTTGTCACCCCGCGAAAGTTCGACGGAACACACGGATAATATATAAGTCGTTTTTTACTTGATTTTATTTTTTATTTTTCGTTTTTCATTTTTCATTTTATATTTCTTGTAAAACATTATGTCCAATGTTAGTTTTTGCTGTTGTTACAAACAGGCGGACGTGATGAAGTGCGTGGACACCATTGTGGACAAGTGTACGGACCCGGGATGTGAGTATATAACAATATAATATGTATACGTATTATGTGTATGGTGTATGTTGGGACTGGGAATACCTACCTGCACGTCTTCCGTGGTGAGAATGGAAAACTATTTATTTTTTTCTTTGTCGTTAACAAAAACGAGAGTAATTTAATCATATATGCTTGATACAATAGTATTATCTATACAATATATATATCGTATATTATTAGTTTTGTCATAATATAAAGCCGAATAAACTCGAAAAGATACGCGCATATACCTAACAAGGTTAAATTAACCTTTTCCTTTAAATGTCAGCCCTATTCTAAGGGTACTCGATCTCGCATTATATATAATTAATCTGCAACGAACGGTTCCAAAAAGTGTGTATATACAAACACTATATGTTCTTCGATTTCAAAATGATTTTCACATCCTCGTACAATATATCCTGTAATATACGTTACCTATATAAGAAAAAAAAATCTTTATTTAAATTGAGTATACCTAGGTATATATTATATAGTATCAGGAACAGATTCAGGGCGAGGGGGATGGGGGAAATTCCTTTTTATATAAAATGTATACCATAAAAAATGTTTTTTTTTTTGGAGCTAGGCACCAGTCTAAAGTAACACTTTCGCAAGGACGGCATTTTTATAAAAATGATAACGATCCTTGTTAGTGTAATTAAATGTTAATGAACTTTTTTTTTTCCATATTTAGTCAGTTATTTGTTGGTTTGTTTGGAAATTCTAAAAAAATGTTATTTTATGAACAGTAAAATTTGGTTTTACCTAGAAACATATTTTTGATTTAGCCGGCCTTGTACAGGTATAAGTATAGGCTGTATAGATAATAACTAGGGCTCGGATTGCGATGCATTCACATCTTTTTGTAGAAAGCTTGACACGATGCTTTCTAAGACACTAATGTGTTTTAAGTACACATTATTCTAACAACGAACTTTTTGGGGGATTTTTTTGCATTTTTCGAGGTTTTTGACGTTTTAGAACATTTTTTCATGCCATTTTTAACCTATTTCTAGGTTTTATTTCTATTACGAAAACAAAATAAAAATTCACCCAAGATTGAAATATAAACACATATATTTTTAAGTTTTATACTAAAACAACATCAGGTAATCTGGTATTGAGATGTGGTAAATATAGCACATTTGTGTTGTACTGCTAAATATCACCTTTTTTTTTTTTGCAATTATGCAAAAGTCATAACCTTGGCAATTTTGAAGTGTTGAACCATGCTATTGAATTATTGCACTAAATGAATGTGTAATACTTATAATCATTTTAATACATTTAAAATGAACGTGATATGAATTATGAGTGTTTGGTATGAGTGAAATATTAGGAAGATACTTATACTAATATATTATTATTAAAATTATTGATTACGTGCAATATTTTGTTTATTAATATAACATATTTTTATTAAAATGGATGCAATTCTACTTTGAATCAGTGGCGTAGCCAGGATTTTAGGTTTGGGGGGGAGGGGGCAATTATCAATAAATATTTTAATATTAAAACATTTTTTTGCGATGCATCAAAAGTTAAAATGTGGTGTAGTTTACTGATTCACATGCTATCTCAACAAAATTTTACAATTTAATATAATATAGAAATTTAAAAAGTATGCATTAATGTATCTAATTATAAAAAATACATACTATAAATAGAAAATATTACTATTCTTTCATTATGAACTGATACATGATAATATTGAAGATACATTTTTCCCTTTAATCTTTAAGATAACAACTACAATTTTTAAAATAATAGAATATGCAATAACAAAATGTATTTTATTTCTTCAGTACAATTTTTTATATATTTTTTTAATTTATTAATTTTTAAACAAATGTAATTATTAACTTAATTTTTAAGGTAACTTGAATTAATTTGAAAAATTGTAAAACAAAATATAATTAAAAATAAAATAAAATGTATATTATAAATGATGATAAAAAAAATTATCCTAAATCTATTCTTCTATTATATGAAGCAAACTTCTCTGTGAGTTCTTCTAAACTTATAATATTAAGTAAGTATATGTTTTTTCACTGATGCTAAAATTAGGGATTGCATGCAACCAATCATGAGTCATAACTGTTCGAAATTTACTTTTTAACTGAAATATAAGTTTAATTATATAAATTATACTGAATTAAAAATATCAATCCTTACCAAATACAGTTTTGAAAAACTTCTTTCTATTGAAGCTGTGGTAACTGGTAGGCATAAACATATCTTATAAAGATATAATAGATCATTAAAATTTTCATTTATCAAAGGTAAAATCATGAATATTTTGAAGATTTTTCACTTCATTCCTTATAAGTTTATACTGTGATATCTCTATCAGCATCCAGTTCAGGATATCTTTTTGATAAATTCAAAATGCAATCGACTGCATCTATCTTGAACATATATTTGGGTTCTAAGAATGCAAAATCAACTAATTACCGAGGAAATCTTATTGTTAGCTCTTGTATCATCCTATCAATAACTGGTAAGTACCTACATTTGTATTTTTAACTGACTGTTAGTTTTTTCGGTTCTTGTTTCTAAATGAGGTCAATCATCAATTCTACATGAAACTTTTCGGGTACGTTTGTTTGACAATGTCATATCTAAATTTAAACTTTGTCCAAATTGTATTGCATTTTGTAATCCATTATTCCAAGATGTATCACTACGCATATATTTAATTTCTTCTAATAATGACTTTACCATATTTGTTGAGGTCAATAAGTCTAACTTGGAATTTTGTAACATTTTGTAACTGCTTAGAATATATATTCAGCAAAGACTCAGGTAATTATATGTTTAACGTGAATATTAGTTACCTATTACCATTGATTATAAAATATAAAAATTTGCTCAATAATAATTAATGTTATTAAATATCTAATTTCTCATATTTTATCATTTGTTTTAAATTGTTACTGTGTACAGAAAACAATTATTGTACCTACCTATACAATATATTAAAAGTATTGTTGAAACAAAATTAAATACCTACTTAACTAGTTTCTAGTTATATTATATATTAGTACCTATATAGTACAAAAACCTATAAAGCAAAAGATTAATCCATTCGATCTTCCAGAAAATCAATTTTTAATATTATTTAGACTAAATAAAACATTGGTAAGAAATTTGATAAATGATTGAATGCCTTTTTTACCAATAAAAAAAATAAAGTCAGCGTTAAGTCCTGAAATAAGGGTGCTCGTGGTTTTGAGATTTTACGCTTAAGGTAGCTATCAAATGTCTATAGCACAAGATTTAACATTAGCAGTATGTCAAAAAAGTGTAAGTAACTGTGTACACATTTATAACTGAAGCAATTGTAACAAATCTGGTTCACCGATGAATTCAGTTTCCACCTGATGAAGAAATTTCTTGTATAAGAGCTCAATTTTATGAAAAATATCATTTAACATATTATTGTAGGGTGTATCGATTGCACTCACATTTATATTGCTTCAGTAACTGATAATCCTATTCAGAGAGAATATTTGTATGTTAACCGCAAAAATGAACATTCTATTAATGTTCAACCTATAAACAACCAAAAAATGTATACAATTTATAACACGCATCATTTTTTATAACGCGCACCACTAAAATAACACATTTGGAGTAGATATCATAAGTCGGTACTACCAAAAGATGGTATTTGTTTTAACACTTTGTTATGAAATGTGGAATTATAACGTAAATGTGCTATATTTACCACATCTCAATACTTGCCGTTAGCCGATTACATAATATAACTTTCATCAATTTATTTTCTTATTACACGATAACATTGTTTTGGTGAATTTTTATAAAATTTTATTAAAGCATTTTTAGGAAATTTTTCTCTGAGTTTTTAGGTCATAAATGCTTTTTTTAAGGGCATTAAGATCGAGCCCTAGTAATAACTAATTATTTATATTAATATATGTTTTGTGTATACCTGTAGTACAGTACAGTTAAACAAATTGAAACCTTATATAGTTAAACTTTTAATTATAATATTGTAATCAATTATTTTATATTTTTTTAATGTAAATGTCAGTTTTATGTTAACGCGTATAATGTTTCAACTATATGATATATTATATACCTTTATCTACATACTTATGCGATTATAATGTACTGCTTAGGTACAATAATTATTATTATCAATAAATATTATTACGTTAAACCATAATTCTATAGGTAGTTAGTAAATTACATAAAGTAAAATCTACTCTCTTCGTATATAATTCAGTTACAGCTCGTGCACAATAATATAAGTGGTACAATATGTACATAACAAAATTGAAATTTTTAATTGCATTTTTCTAAAAGTCCTAATTATATTATTTAATATTGTTCAACATCAATCATATTGTAGCGTGGACTGTTTTTGTGTCCAAAAAATTATTATTTAAAACAGTTTTTGCAACATAAATGTCGTTGCTTACACTTCAGGTATAATATATGTGTATATTTAATATTCTATAATATTATTATACTTGTATAACAGCTATAGTCGTGGTTGACAATTTGTATACCTTACATAATACAGGTCAAGGACACAATCATATGACAATGACCATCGCACTAAATAAATAAAAAGAGTTTCCTCTTTCCGAGGTACTTATACGTTCGAGTAAGATAACATTATGTTAACAGTGGCTTATGTATAATACGACATTTAGGAAGGGATCAGTGCGATGCTCGTTTTCATACAATAGCCGAACGAAAAAAAAACTACTATGCCCGACAAGAACCAATTAGCTTTTGGCGGTCTGTACGTTTTTTTTATGGCTTTCAAGTTAAAACGCTATGTGATTATGAAGGCTTTCCTATTCGCAATATACACGCTTTGTCGCACTCCATTCACAAAAGATCTTATAAACATCGTCACTTACCTTACTCATATTACCTTACATATTATAGTGAATATCTAAATAATATAAAGCCAATGGTGCACACGAAAGGATATGTCAATTTACAGATAACACTACTAAGAAAAAAGATGATAGTATAGTGGTGGTGGTGGTAGCCTTTATTAACTTAATATTATGTAGGTAACCAGAAACTAAAAAAAAACCAATATTATTCCAATACTGATGTCAATTTATAGGTATAATATAGACATACACGAATGTTATAAAAATAACAAAATATGTTTTAAATAACACGTTTGAGTCTGTATAAGTATATGTTTTAAAAATGTATCTAACACATATCACAAAAAAAAAGTACAAAATACCGTCAAAACCCAAAAACAATTCATAATTTTTTGCTATTTGAACAATCACTGAAAAGCCGATACTCTTGTGTATCATATGATTTTGGAATAACAGGGCTTTTTTTAATAAGTATTTATTAATTATTACATATATAATTTAAGTCCGTCGTTAGTACAATACATTTTAGTATTATTTCGAATAAACATCAAATTTACTACATGGCAATGATATAAGAGCAGAAAAGTATTTATACAATTATTATAACAAAATCAATAGGTATAAGACATAAGTAATGCAGGTTATCGGGAATTTGTATACAAAAAATTAATAAATATAAATTAACAAGTACCTATAGTCCAAGGTTTAATGCAATGAGTTTATAAAATCTACATTTTTATAACCTATGTGAATTTATGTAAAAAAAATCTGATTGTAAAACATTTATTGAAATATTTAAACTATAGGAAGAAATCATGCTTAAAACGAAAACAGGTTTTTTACAACTTGAAATAAAATATATTTTCATATACTTCGTCATAGTGAAAAAATATATACTTAATATAGGTACAATCGTTTCCGGATTTATTTCCTGATTTACATTGAATGATCAACAATTTTAAATTTATATTGTCAACGATATTTATTTTATATTCAGAATTAGGCAAAGAAGGTAAATAAAGTATATATACCTATATTAGTTTTACAATAATGTATTTTAAATTATGAGTAGAGCGAGGGATCCCCTAGTTTTGCAATTTTATTACGTATATTTATTATTATTATTATTATTATTATTTATTTATTTTTTTATTTTTTTTTTGCACAACTTTTCAACCATAAAACTTGATTCAATTATTAAAGAACTTGTACTTATTTTATAATATAAATGTATACAGAAAGATACTTTAAAGAGGTAATTTATTACCAAATTTATTTTGTATTTATTTCAATAAATATGTAAGGAAAAACTCCTGAAAAATAATGAAAACATTTTAAAATAGATATTTCTTCATAATTTCGAAAATATTAGTTCCAGAAACCTTACATTTTCACAGATTTACTATTATATATACTTGAACGTCATAAATTTGTTTCAGAATTATTTTAACAAAATAAATAGGTATATTGTTTTTTCGAATTCAATATATCCACCATAGAGTCCTATATCTGATAAGTGAAATGATTCCATTCAATGGCGGCTTTAGGGGTAGGGGCAAGAGTCCTGTGCTCCCAAATTTCTAAAAAAATGTATGACTTTTTGTATAATTTCCATTAATTTTACAATTATCACACTAAAGTCTAAAATACTTAGTGGTTATAGTGGTTATCTATGGAATCTAAAAAAAAAGGTCATCAACTCAATTTTGCACTCCCCCTCCCCAAAAAAAAAAAAAATTAAACGCTAGAGCCGCCACTGATTCTACTCCCAATAACCAGCATTTTTTTTGTCCATATATAAACACTTATTCCGATAGAAATTAAAAAAAAAAATCATAAACATTATACCTAGTAAACTAATCCATTGTACTGGGATAGAGGTATAGTATAAACTATATAGAGAAAAGCTATTCAGTATTCTCACAATCAGGAGAATCGAACACTGTATATGATTGTAGTTTTAGACTTCTATACATAAGTATATATGTGTCGTACGTTGTTTCCATCCTACCGATTCATTGTCATAAATAATTATTACATTGTTCATTTGATTATCAACCGTACGTACAATATGTTAATCATAGTTACTATACATAGATAGAAACCGGAAAATCTAACACGCACATGCAAGACTATGTTTTACCTAATGTCCATCCGTCTATCCTTAAAATTCGTTGCCATGGTTATCAATATCAATATTTACAATTTTTATTCATTATAATAAATGTTTATATTAAATGTATAATTTAATATAATGTACTTAGGTATAGCGCTAATATGTACTATTCATATTATTAACAAATTAATTAAAAAATACGTATAGAAACTGCAAATTTAACAGGCTCATAAAGTGGGGCTTTTCCTAACTTGTTTTTTTATATTATTACCTTGAATTGAAATTTCAAGTTTTAATACTGAAAAATAAATATTTTAGCAACTGAAATAAATATATTGTTTATATCTTGTTATGAAAATCATACATTTTAATACCTATTATTGATATATTATGGGTGCCTACTGCCTATGCACAATTTTTAACACTTTTTAAATATACCTGATTACTATTAAGTTAAAATATATAATAGTTTTCAAACCTTAAACCGAAAACTTGATTATAAAAAAAATTGTTTGAAATCTATAGAAAATATAATCCCGTTTATAAAATGATAAAACAAAATATTATAGTCAATCAAAATTTGTAGCCTTTAAATTTGTAACCGAGGTATCAAGTAACAAACAATATACGAGTACAAATGACTATTTCTAGAGTTTCAGCAAAATAGCCAAAATAGATTTTGTTTAAAATGTCTTTGTATTTTATATTTTACTATATTATGATACATTTTTCACATTTTTCTTCACACTAAGTATTGAAAACTTCCGAAAAAAAAAATTCTTGACTAAATATCATAAAATTTCAATAACTATTAAAGCACTCCGACTTCAAAACGTAGACCGAAAAGAAATAATATAACTTACTATAGTTATGTTAATATATCTAATGCTAAAAAAATGATATATCATTGGTTGTTTACAGAATTAGCCTAACTTTTATTGTTATTGTTATCTCAATTATTGACAATATATTGTTATCTATATAGATAATTTTTTTAAATTAATTCATGATCTCTCATGAATGTTATTTTGTTTTCTTTTTTTGTATTTAAGTTTCTATTCTTTTTCTGTTCTCAAATTTATCTTGTTTAAGTATTGTTTAAGTTTTAGTTTTTTAATCTATTACTCTCTATCTCTAACAAAACAACCTTTAGCTTAAGAGAAATATATAATCATGTAATTAATTTTTGTTTGATTTCTTATCTTTATGTTATTTATGTTGATTAATATAATAAAAAGAAATAGTGTATGGTTGGGAATATATTATAAATATATATATATAGGTTGGTGATAATAATCATCTATAAAACAAATTATATATAAATAAATAACTATTGCCAGCTAATGAATGCTTTTAAAAATCCTTCAATACGATCTAAAACGATTACAAACTAAAAAAAACAAAAACCCTATAATATATTCGTCTAAACGACTAAACCGGATGCATTTACTAGTCTATCAAACTTTAACAATAATAAACCAATAAATAATAATAGAAATTTAAAAAAAGCGGAGAAGCAATTCGCACGTTGAGTAGGATAATGATGGCGGATATATTGAATTTGAAAGCAATGACAAATCAGCTCCCCACTGTGGTTTTCAGTACCCTCCCCCACAGTTTTACCCGAAATTGCACACAATAACAATAAATTTCATTAGAAAAAGTTGATTAAAAAAAAAAATGTCATATACAGTCCCCCGACATATTTGATCAAGCTGGTATCCGGACATTCTCCCCCCGCGGACATTGTTCCCCCGTTCATCCCCGGGGCGGTAGGACATTCTCCTCCGTTTTTTTTTTTTACCTAGGACATTCTCCCCCCGAAAAATTTATTTTTATATAATCAAATAAAAACAACAGTTATTATATTAGGTATATTATAATAAATAAATAATAATAAAAATTAATAATCAGAATTTTTTTTTTATCAAGGTAAAAATTATTATGCAATAAAAAAAATACATATAAAATTAAAATTATTTTAGTTGATTAGATAGATTTGATAGCGAAATAAATACTTTTCAAGTATTGGAATAAATACTGGCGATCTCCCGAATATTTAAAGTCGCGGGTGAGACACATCAACCTATCATTTACTGTTTTATTTTTCTGAACTGTTGTTTCAGTTTGTTGTTTCATTTTCATTATACTTAATGTTGCTTGAGCATTGCACATTTGTATAGCCTCTATAAATATCCAGATATTTGGATGAGATATCTTTATCAATGACTGTAACCTAAAGAAATGTGTTATTATTTTAAAACATTTTTTAACACTCAGTGCTGGACGTAAATTAAAAAAATTTTAAATCATTAAAATATTGATAAATCATAACTACTGTTGTTAGTTTTTTTAAATAGCTATTAAGTATTACAAAAATAATGATTGGTTTAAAATGTTTACTAACTTATTGTTGAAACCTTCACATATATTATTTGTACGGCTGCCATCATTTTTTGTTGTAGTAAAAACACTCCAAATGTTCGGGGAAAACATTGGTGGTCGAGATGATAAACTAAGTTTATTTTCAT
>JAIPRL010004719.1:0-14864 GCA_025469235.1 Pemphigus obesinymphae | reverse complement strand
GGACTGTTTTTCTCTTTCCTTAGCCAGCCTGTACACTTCTTTTTCCCCTTCTTTAGTTCCTAACCTCTCATACAACTCATCATATTTATTTAATTTAGCTTTACTCACTGCAATTTTTGCTGCTTTAGATAAAGTTTTATACTCTACCCAATCCTCCGTCTCTCTGTTTTTCTGCCATTTCTTAAACTTGCTGGAGGGTCTATTTTTTGGAAGTATGAAATTTTTAAATTTCATAAGTACAAAATTAGTTTTTAATTGTATGTATTTAAAAAAAATATATCAATTAATTTACAAGCGTGCATTAAATTAGTTACAACAAAAGTATGATAATGTGTGTATACACGGTGATGGCCGTTGACCATGTTGAGTAACAACGAATGCCGACTATCGGCGACCAATCATAGAGCACCCGGATATCGGCTGAGGGGTCAGACCGTTTCGTCGGTTTAGTATGCATGTGCAAAAGTAGACGATCTTAACCTGAATAGAGGATAAGTAATAAAAATATTATAAAACTAACAATACTATCACCTTAGTAACCAAAATCAATAATCATATCATAGTAGTATCTCGCTAATTTACTCTTGATGAGACCAGCCGTTATTTGGATCACTGATAGTCCGGATTAAACAAAATCATTTTTAAAATGTTTTGTAAAGAAGTTTTAGTCGGATAAAATTAATAATTCAATGATTTTATCATAAAAATTACTTTTTAATTTTTGGTTTCAATACTATAATGTAGGACTACATTTTTAACCTACAAATTGATTTAAAATAAAAACCAAACACCTTATTTATTAAAATTATAAATGTATTGATTGTATGATACTAATGACAATTTTGAGGTCTGTTCAGATTAGCGAGACTGCTGTACTAGTAAATAAAGACTGACAGACATAACAGAACTAAAAAATTTTAAACATTAGTTGAACAGTTGAAATAAATAAAAATATATACTGTTTTATAGATAGTAGTTTTCAAAATTGGGCCTATTATAATCAAATGTTAAATGTCGTTCATTAAGAGTGAAACCCGTTTTCAGACAAAAAATCGTCCGTCATGCGCAGGTTTGAATTATACAACATTACCCAAAATAACGTGATTTACCATATATGTGTATGACAATAGTCAATAAATATTTGCGCTCTGTACGCCAACATAGGGCTGTTCGACTATGGTAAGGTTGTGGGGTGAAAACTGGTGACCACTGACTCAACGTGTTTCACTCTTAGCGTTCGACGAGTATAGGTATCTTATTTTATATAAACACAAATTATTCAATATTTTGTATCGTTACATAAAAAATTTGAAAATATGCAAAAGAAAAGAATATACCTACCTAATATAAATTTGACACTCCTTTAAAAAAAAACTGAAATGGTATCACTATATAAACATTGTTAATTTTTTACTAATAATAATTTTATTTTCTGTTCATAGAATGAAGAATCACTACACACAAAAATAACTGAAGTATTCAGTAAAGTAGATTTGTCAAACAAGATATCAACTGTTGAAACCACTAACCAGCCTATACCACCGATATATGAGACATTGTTCCCAGAATTATTTGCATTTTAATAAAATGTATATTTTATTGACAGATTGACAGATTTTGTTTTAAGGTGAATCAGAGTATGCATAAAATGACGTTTATTATGTTTTATTATTGTTATAAAATTATTGTTATAAAATACTAAGTTGTTGGTTTATATTTATTATAAATCACCTTTAGTATTGTTACTAAGGTGAAAGTTTTATTTAATAAAAATATATTTAAAGTTCTATTTTTATTTATTGCTCATTGTTCTCTATGAACACTGTCCTATTGAGAGGGTGTTCAGAATACCACCACAGTTCTCTCATGCATATTGTACAAGGCGATTAATTAAGGTTAGGTTAACAGCCAACATAAAATTTGTCAAAAAGAGCAAACAGAATATAAGTGAATTGTCTTATTTCAGATATGTGCGGGGAATACAAGTGAAATAGCCTAAGGGTAATTTTAGAGGATAATGTATTAAATATAATTAGTGCATATATTCCACGTGTGAAGTGTGAAGATGGCCAAAAGAAAGAGTTCTGGCAAGAGATAAATATTATGTAATACAAGGTATGCCGGGAATTGAGATTATTACATGTGGGCAGTGATAGAAGAAATTATCTGATGGAGGATATAAATTTGGAGAAAGGAATGAAGCAGAAGTATGAGTATTTGATTTTGTGTCCCTGTATAAGTTAGTAATTGTGAATATTTTTATTAGAAAGAAAGAAGAATATTATATAATTTATTAAGAGTAGAGGAAACAAGTCACAAATGTATTATTTAATGTGGAGGAGATGGAATTTAAAACAGTGTAAGGACTGCAAGGTTATTCCGGGAAAGAGTGGCAACACAACATAGGCTAATGAATAGATATTTTGGTGTAAGAAAAATATAGATAGAGTAGACAAAAATTGTATTATAAGTATAGATGAAAATTAACTGCCTGGTGAGAATAAAAATTATTTATAAAAAGCTAAAAGAGACTGGAGTGTGGAAGAAAATATAAACAAATTGCAAGAAAATTTAGCAGAGAGTAGCTAAAAGAGATGTTGGAGAGAGTAGGGGTAGTATACCAAAGGATAAGCAAACATGGTGGTGGCTAGAAGAAGTGTAAGAGATAATATCAACGAAAAAAGCAGAAAGAGAGATGGTTGAATATAGTATAAAAGTTAATGAAAATCAGCAAAAAGGGCAGTGAGTAAAGCTAAATTAGGGAAATATGATGAGTTATATGAGAGATTAGGAACAAAAGAAGTGTAAAATTCAGGGAATATGTATGGTATATAAAAGATGAGGATAGGACAAAAGGGACATAGGATAAATAGATGGATGGAATATTTTAAAGAATTAAATGAAGAATTTTCAAGTAAGACAATAGATCGAATGAAGTGGAATTTATGTGTAGTAGACTTAAAAGTGAAATTGAAGAGTGCGGTTAAAAAATTAGAAAACTACAAAACCAAATTGTTATTACTCTGGAGTACCTACCAGTCGTAATATAAAAAATATTAAGAAGTGAAGATATAGAATGGTTGACAAAGTTATTTTTTCTTTTCAAAGTTCTGGTTGAAAGAAAAATTCCAGAAACGTGGAGGAAGAGTTGTGTATAGGTACCTACTCTACACACATTAAGGATATATCTTGTCAAGTAGGTGACGGCCATTTTTACCCAGTTTGTCAATTGTCATATATATACATATATGGTATACCACATTATTTGGGGTAACACTGTAAAATATAAACCTGTGTGTGACAGACAAGTTTTCCTCCGCTGACAGGATACATTCTTAGTATGTGCGGGAATTATGAAGGAATAAAATGTATGAGCTATCACAGTATGAAGATTTAAGAAAATAATAAATATAATAGATAAAAACGTAAAAAGTGAGACATTTGTTACAAGAAATCAGTTCTGGGAAGAAAACAATGAAGCCCATAATTTGTATAAGGTAGATAGTAGAGAAATATAGAGAAAATAAATGGATGCTTATTTAGAGAAGGTATATGATAGGGATCCTAAAGAGCTCTTGAAGTGAGCGTTGATAAAGAAAGCATTACCAAAAGTGTATGTCAATTTATTTGAAGACGCGTGTATTAAGAGGCAAGGAGTTTATGTGGAGAAACTAAGGATTTAACTGTCAGAGTAGGAGTGCACTAGGGCTTAGCTTTGAATCCTTACTTATTTTATAAAGAATATATATAGAGTGAAGTACCATAGTGTATGCTTTTTGCAGATGATTAAATGCTGGTAGAAAAGCCTTGAGGAAATGAATGGTTGAATAATAGACTTGAACAGTGGAAGTAAGCTCTTTAAGAGGATTACAAGCGGTCATTTATTAAGGGGGTTGTGTATAAGCAATTATTTTAATTATTCACGTTACACGCAGTGTGTTTATGTGAGTAGGTAGTATTTGGTCTTTAGTGTGTGTAAATACTTTTGGCATAATAATGATTGTGTGTTCACTCGAACGCACAGGCACATGTCAATGTATACGGCTAGTGGCTACCATATTTGAAAAGACACTAAATCCCATTTCCAATATATCGATTGTCCTAGTGATATAATAAGCATTCTGAAAACTGGTCTGAATTCGTCATAAAATTTACTTTATAACGACTTTCCCTCTTATTTTTTTCCCTTGACTTTCATAAAAATTAAAAATATCAATTTTTAAATGTCCGAATATATTAACTTAATTTTAGACGGACTTGGGGAGAAAAAATCAAAATTGTGGGAAAGTCGATCTTAAGGTACACATTAAGACAAATATTCAGATCAATTTTTATACCCAATCATTATTGCATCATCGGTACGTTGGAAATAAAAATGGTCTAAATCGCTATATATGTTACGTGTGTGATAGAGAAATACAGACATATAGGTACCGCTTCCAATCCCCTTAAGATAAAGGATTAAAGATTAGTAGGAGTAAAACAGAACATATTGAATATGCTTTTGGAGAAGTGGTAGATACACAGAGCAAATAGAGAAAGGCAAGTAATGAAGTTGAGTGGGGATGTAGTGAATGAGGTAGAAAGGTTCAAGTACTTAGGATCTTTACTACAAAACAATGGTGAAAAAAGTGGTGGTAATAGAATTAAGTGTGGGTGGATAAAGTGGAGAGAAGGTACCTATTCTGTGACAGGAGAATTCAAATTAGGTTAAAAGGTAAATATAATTGTATAAGAGTAGTCAGATGTACCTACGGATTGGAGTGTTGGGCAGTGGACGGGTAGATATAGAGTAATACAGTATAGGTATGAGTGTGGCAGAGTTGAGAATGTTAAGATGGACGAGTGAATGACTAGATGACAAAATAAGAAAGTTGTATAATAATTATTTGTCCAATAATGGACAAAATGAAGGAGAATAGATTGAGATGGCAAGGGAGTGTTTTAAGGAGAGAAGAGACTAAGGCAATAAGAGTAGTAAAGGAAATTCATGTTGAATGAAAGATGGGAAGATGAAGACCAAAAAAAAAAGATGGAGGATGTAATATAGTGTATATTAGGTGAGGAGGAACATCGAGTTCTATGGAAGTTGAGGATTAAGATTGCCGACCCCAAATAATTATGAGAGAGGATGAAGGAGAATAAGATGATATTGTAGGTATAATAGGCATAGGTTATTTGTAGGTACTAGGTGTGTATAAAATTAACAAAAAAATTATCGTGAATTCGAGTACCTACGTAGTTTTAACGAGTCTAAAAATAATATATTATACTTGTTGTTATTGACTATTACCAGTGTCAAATAGAACGTGAACGTGAACGACGTTAAAATTTTTCAGGAATTTGAACGATTTTCAAGCCGTTCAAATTAAATTATAAATATATTAAAATTTTACATTACAAACATTATTAAATTTAAATATACTTAATACTTACTTAAAAGTCCAATTTCCTTGGGTTTGCTTTAAAATGAAAACGGTATAATTTCTATGAATCGGTATTTTTTAAGTATATAGTTAGGTACTTGTATAGTCGTATATAAGAAAAATGTTTATTAAAATGAATGACTAGTTGAACGTGTTCATTTACTTAAAAAACTTGAGTGTGAACGTGTTCTTTTTAAATACATTTAAACGTGAACGTGAACGAGTCAAATTTTTAAGTGAACGTTCCAAACACTGATTAATTTTATAGTTAGGTACCTATTCGATTTGCTTATTGACCTGGACGATTTAGTGTCAACATTTCTTAGAAGAAATACATAGGTACTGAATTTTTATTTCCATTTTTAAATTACTATATTGTATTTAAAATTTTGCTTACAGTGATGGATATATATAATATCTGCAGTATTCGGGTATACTTACTGTGTATAACCAAGTATAGAATATACAAATCTGAAATCAAATATTAATTTTAATATTTAAATATCAATTATAATTAATATCATTGATTATATATTACCTACTTAGTCATTTATAATCAACGTTAATATAGAGTAAGAATATCTCAACATTAAACACATATTATGTCTGATATATGTATTTTTCTAAAAAAAAAAAAAAAAAAACATTTTCACTAGGTATAAAAATATTCTTAATCAAAAATTCGCATTTCTTGTAACACCTAAAATTTAATTTTCTTAAGAAATTTACTTGTATTAATATAGGTACCTAATCACAGGCATATTATAAACTACAATAGTACAACACGTTTGGATAATTTTAACAAAGTCTGAATAAATATTATGGATTCAATATTATATTATTTATTAAGATAATACAATAATAATATATACAAATTTAAAACAATCCGATATCTATTTTATTTTTTGCCAAATGAAAACTTGCGGGTCAATGAAGAAATCGTTTTTATACTACACCATCCAAGTGGTACCGTCGGAAAGGTATAGCCGAGTACCTACTGAGTAGATTTATGGATTTATCCCACTTCAATTTGTATTTTGTTTAGTAGTAGCTAGGTATACAGTTTACAGTTTACCATCGTCTATATTTTCCCGTGTAAAAATATAGCAAGCTGTTGCTATAAACGAACGTAATATTGTAACTACGAATAAAACATGATATATACTTAACACGACGCCTTTAAAAGTCTATAAAAATTACACCTATATATAGGTACATAAATATATAATATTGTTTATATACCTAATAAATATTTGAGCAATATAGGTAGGTATGTATACAATAAAACATAAATAATAAATAGCCTATCCTATATACAAAAGGGATAGGTCTATAATTAAATTTTATCTTCTTCTTCTCTTTCAACTATTTGGGATCGTTCAACCTAGTCCTCCATTTCTACTTGAGTTCTTGACTCGATCTCCTTGCACGTCCATCAATGCAGGGGTCTCGAAGTTGAAGTTTATACAAGAGTCTCATATCTTGTTATGGAAATTTTGTTTTAATTTATTTAAAATATACGAATTAAGAATTTTGAATGGATTACATACATTTCCGGCTTTTTATTTTTGATATTTTCCTTGATCAAGGCCGTATCTGAGGGGAGGGGGTGTGTCCATTGGGTTCAGACCCTCTCCGAAATTTTTCCAAAATTTGATCAATTGGTTATGTAATCTTTGGCTTTTAGCATAAATATCAATATTTTTAATCATAACCGACCGGTTATAGTTCATGAACCATAAAACTATTTAATAAAACATATATTTATATTACGTAGATTGCGATGATTTAAACGTAACAGTAAAACATGTCAAAACAATCATATATATTATAGGTAAAATAATGGGTATAGGTATGCGATAAACATCAATATTTATAAAAAGCATTGTCAAAGATAATACCATAGAACATTATTATACCAAATACTATAGATGACATCTATAGCATTTGATTACACTCAACTACTATAAGTGTTTTTAATAAAAAAATACTTTTATTCAATATTAAAATGATATTGTTCAAAATTCGAGGATAATAAAATGAAGATTACCACAGATATATTAAATATTAATAGATAATATTTATGTTCAGACATTTTAACTGAATAGGTTTATAAACAGGTTGAAATCTCTGGGCGTATATTGTGTAGATAGTGGTAAGTATGCAATCTAGTGCATATATAGTGCATACTAGGACGTGTCTAGAGCTGATCTTCTGTACACCGTCGTGGTGTACACATAGGTTTGTGGACGTGTGGTAGTTGAATGGATTGAACACTACCATGGTACAAGTTTTGATATGATTTAAACCATGGTACAAAGCATAGGATACCTACTGTAGAAACACGGAATATAACAAGAAATATATAATAAGAAAACAAAGCACGGGAAATTTGAAAGTTCAAAGTGCGTATATGCCATTATAGTTTATATACTTGTTTATAACGTACCTGTATTATTGTCTTAAATTATTTGTTCATTTAGAATTTGGCTGTTTGACGCGTCGTCAGTTGTCTCCAAATGTGATTGTTGAAATGCATTTTCTAAACATTTAAACATTGTAATAGGTATATACGTATATATTATAAATATTAAAATTAAATTAATATAGGTACTATATTTTGACGAAAAAGAAACAACTGCATGATATCAAGGTAATAACGAAAATACTTTATTTTTATATTTGGATTTACACTTATATACCTACTTAAGAGGACACTATACCAACACGTTATTGTTGTCTCTGTTTTACATACGTAGGTATAACATGGAAAATCTTCGTACCGCATTTTTACCACAGTTTATTTATAATTAATAAAAGTGTAAATTTACCTATTATAAAAGTTTTAGAGGAGAACATATACTGTGCACATATACTGTGCTCTTAGAGCGGTTTTTTTAAACAAGTTATAAATGTTTAAATAACACATTTTTTGAATGCATATAACTAGTTTTAAAAATAAAATTAAAAAAAAAAACCACGCTAGAGCATAGTTTAAATTCCCCTCTACAAATTTGATAATGAGTAAATTTACTTTAATATTAATTATAAATAAACTGTAGTAAGAAATACGGTACGCAGATTTGCTACGTATGGGAAAAACAACAAATGTGTGAGTACCTATAATGTCCTCTTAACATAGTATTTAAATACGTAGGTATTGTATAGTAACTAGCTTAAGTGCATCACCTGCCGGGTGCAACTTCTTTTATGTGAAACTATTTGTAAGTTCAACAACTTTTGACCCTTAAATTTGAAACTCCGATTGAATGTGACACCTTGTAGTTTAACTTTTATTGAGTACAACACCATTAGTAAAATTACTTTTGCAATTCGTATACATCGGTTTATGTATATTTTATCGGAAATAATATTGTTAATTAATTTTAAAAATATTCCTAAAATATAAATTGTTGACAAAATAAGTGATTCGAAAATTGATCGAACTTACAATTCTTGGATTTTTATAAGAACTCGTCTGGGTATAATAGGTTTTACTTAACTTCAATACAAATTTGATTTAAATTTTTTACAATATTGGTATAAAATAAAAATAAAGTACCTACCTATAATATAATATAGTAGGTACTACCTACTTCGCACAAATAAGAAGTCTCTTGGACTTTTTGTTCTCAAATTTTTTACTGGTCGATATGTTGGGAATTAAAAAAAAATAAACATCTTATATATGATAAAGATTTGCCCGAATGTATCAATATAAATTAATTTCAAATTGTAAAAATACCTACTACGGAAGTCCCACGATTTTAAATTCATTACTAGGTATATAAGATATAAAAACTATAGTACCTATATAGGTAGGTACCTATTCTATGAATCAGCGGCACAAACTTAAATACTTCAAACGATATTAGATAACGCATAATTTAATGAAATAAAATAGGTAAGTAGGTACAAAATGTTTTTGTCCAAACAAACGAATAAAAATAATAAAAATAAAAAAAAGTCGCAAATAAAAACAGTTACGAGTTAGACGGAGTGGAATTCGAATCGGCGTATCCGTATCGAAAGTTCATTGCGGTCCCTACAAATCGATGATGAAGTGTTTGAAATTTCTTGTATTTAAACTATTCAGATAACGGATAATACCGTTACGTATATAGACAGATAATATCTCCTGGTCGGTCGGGGACAAACGGCAGACAAAGAAATGTTCAGTCGGCCGTTAAAACGTCCGGGAAACGCGAATCCGAAGTCCACGGAATCGAAAAAGGCCGACAAAGGTGGCTAAAGCTGATTTCGGAAGTTCGGGGCGATAATTCGACGATGCGGGAGAATGTCGAGTGATAACGGAAATCAGGGAATTGGGAATCGCATTTTTTCTTCCCGGCGTCGAAAGCTCGGAAAAATGCGAAAACGTAGAGGAACGAAAATTAAAAATTATTATTTAAATTATTTATTTAATATTATTATTATTATTATTATTATTAAAAATTATAATTATTAAATTATAGACGTTTTATACATTTTACTCTAAAGTGTCGATATTTTGTCCATCATAACAATTTATCATATAATTAAATTTGGATTTAAAAAACGGATTTAAATTTATCAACAAATTAACTTGGCCCTTTTTACTTTTGCCATTTTTATATTCAATATGTTAATATTTGTTAAATTAATATTTAGTAATTTTCGATGTCATATAAAACATTTTTAAGGAATAAATAAGAAAAAAAAATTTGAATAGTAAAAAGTCTATTTAAAGTAAAGTTTTTACCAAATTTAAGTTAATTTCCAAAATCTATAGAACTATTCAACCAATCACTACGATGGACAGACAACAGGTCTTTTTATTAAGTATATAAAATTCATCCACAGAGAGCTGTCTTAAACATAAAAGCATATAACATAAAAACCTAAGAAAAATAATCAAAATTTAAGATGGTTTTTACTTACATCACAATTTATAATATACCTATATATATAATACAAATGTTTAAAATTAAATAAATATTGAATTATAATATATAATGATTTATAATAAATAAATATTGATACCTAATTAATATTATTTACATTGTGTCTGAAATTACAAGTTTAAGTAGGTATATATAATATAATTGATATATTTTCAGCATTAATAAATAGTAATAAATTTAATCTTTATCTTGATATAAAACTAATACATTTTTTTTTGATTGTATCTATAGATTTATTTTCCATATATTACGCTTATTATACAAAAGAATCAGAATAATATATTATCAAAATGGGCATTCCTGGTTTGACAACTTTCATGAAGCATAATTCTACAAAATATTTTGAAAATTACGAACTTAAAGATACATTAATTATTTTTGATGGTCCTGCGTCAGTACATTTTTTATATAGACAACATATAAATATGCATCGTACAGGGGCATTTCTTGGAAATTATGAAATTATAGCAAGAACCATTATAGATTTTATTAATTTGTTATTACGATGTAATGTGACACCAATATTTGTATTTGATGGTGCAATAGAACAACGTAAAATTGCAACAATTCTACAACGTAAGACCGAAAATATTCAGTCTTATGGCCGTGAAAGTATGCCATATTTTACTACTGGTGTTTTCTTCAATATTCTTAATGAAATGGATATACCACATATAAGTTGTGATTTTGAGGCAGATTCAGAAATTATTGCTTTAGCCAAATTATTTAAATGTCCTGTTGTTAGTAATGACTCGGATTTTTATTTGAATACAGTACCATATATTCCTTTGAATATGATGACCCTTAAATTAAAATCTACAGAAAATGTAATCAACTGTAAAATATATAACGTTGAAAAACTGCTAAAGGAGTTAGGAGAATTAAAAACTGATTATTTACCATTAGTGGGTGCAATGTTGGGAAATGATTATATCAGACAAGATACATTTTCTATGCTATTAAGACTAAAACCAGGAATCTTTGATTGTAGATTAAAACTTGAACGAATCGCAGAATGGTTGAGAACACAAAACAATGTAAATAGTGCAATAGATAATATGACAAATTACTTATTTCAGAGTAATAGTTATATAAAAAAACAAATTAAAAAACTTGTACAGGAGTATAATAATAGCATAAATAGTAGATATTTACCATTTATTTTCCAATATAAAATGATGAGTAAATATGAAGATGGTTTAAAGAATAATTTAAAATTAAATAATAAAAAGAGTATACTTCCTTATTGGTTGGAACATTATTATCGTAGAGGTTCAGTAAGTGCAGAAGTTTTGACAATTTTAAAATTGAAAAAAATATTGTTCAAAGTACAAATTGAAAACTATAATCAGTCACCATACTATGAAATTTCTTTTAAAATTGTAGCGAGAATATTAGGATTACTATTTGAAAAAAAATATTCATTTTCTGTAATTGGTAGAAAAAATGGCCTCAATATAAGTCAGTTTAATATTAAACCATACATATATAATCCCTATATACCATTGGCTGATTTAAATAAGACTGATTTAGAATATCGTAAAAATATCATTTTGAATTTGATTGGTATAAAAAACTTTAACGGAGTTCCAAAAGAATGGGAATTGTTTATTTTAGTTGTAATTTACTGGGCTATACATACACGTAACTATAAAACTAGTCACATGCATGCTTTAATTGTAAGTGCAATAACATTTAATATTATCAACAAAATTGAAACGGACCCACAAAAAAAAACTGCTAAAAATGTTCCTAATAAAACTAAAAGTATTATAGAACTAAATATAATTAAAGTGAAGAATGAACATTGTATAAAAGCTATGACTGATTTATCAAAATATTTTCATGTTGATCAATATAATGATGCAGAATCGTATTCCACAATTACTCATCTATTTGCTCAATTTCAATGTTGTATTAATTATTTTATGATACTGAATTCTTTGCTGGACTTTCCATATGATCGATGTCGTGTTGAACATTTTTTTAATGGACCATTTTTGTATAATTTATGTGTAAAAATGGAAAATTGTAATCCAAAAGCATTTGTATCCCAGCTATTTGATCACAGCCTGAACTCTTTATATAATGTTTACAAATCAATTATTAATTATATAGAATATATAATAAAGTCTGTTTCAATCAGAAGAGTGGAAACAATCCAAAACAAAATGGGAAAGATGAATGTGAAGCAAAACAAAAAAAAAGTGTAGGTACTTAAACTATTTTTATAAAAAATGTATTTTATGACTACCCATTTTTAAAAGTATATTTTTCAATTCATTAAACTGTTCTTTTATAATTAGTTGCATACCTATATATTTAACACCATATATTTTTATTGTAATTAATTTTTTGGTAAATATAAAGTAAACTATTAATTCAGAACATTGAAAATTTAATTTTTAATCCAATACTTACCTTGAGTCTTGATATTTAATTTATATGTACACAATGAATTTTGTAACTGCCTAATGTTGTTTTATTTGTTTTACAAAAAGGTTTTCATTCTTATTGCATACAATAAGGTAGGTATATAATTATAATTTAAATTTATAGTATAATAGAATTACCATTTTTGTTTTTATAGAATAAATCTGCTTCAAATTCCCTAGTAGAAAATCATCACATCTAAAATTCTGGATACAAATAGAAAAATATGTTAAAATTTTGTATTTTTGCCAAATAGTATTGGCCTAAGTTCCAATATATAGGTATATCTTATATACATGTTGAAACAGTGACGGCTTTAGTATTTAATTTTTTTTTTGTGGGGGGGGGGCAGCAACATTGAATTGATGATTTTTTTTTTGATATTATGTTATAGACACCATAGATCACTATATAACAGGACTATCCTGAAGGCTTATTTATGATTTACGGTGGAGCGTATATGTCTCGCGTAAATAAGCAAAAAAAAAAAAAAAGTCATCAATACAAAAAATTTTTTTAGGAATTTAGGGGAAGTATGGCCCCCCTCTAAAGCTTCCACTGTGTTGGAACTGGTAAAACTAGGATTGCCCTTTGATCTATTTTATAAATAAAAAGGGTACACATTTGTTATTTAAATACAAATGTGTTTATTTTTATGTAATAATAGTGCTTGATTTGGACAAATAATAGCAGGATTTAAGAATACTAGTTCAATAGGTAGAAAAATGTAGGTAGGTACCTCATCTATATATAATATATTTTACGGTAATATTAACCCGAAAATATTACCGATAATAATTTCTCCAATAAATTGAGTTTTTAAATTTAAAATAAAAAGAGGAAAAAATAAAACTAAAAGCATAATATTTGAATTTTAGGTTCAGTACTTTCATTTAAAAATTGGGTATCTTACGTAGTAACGTTTTTTCATTATTATAATTTAATTGAAGAAAAATTATTTATGGTTTTAAAAGAAAATCATAAAATGTATGTAAATTGGCATAATGTTTTTTATACCATGACTATCTGCGTAGAACCAATAATGGGCGATAATAGGCATTCAGCAAATGACTCTTGGTTTACATTTTTAAAAGAATTTATAGTTTTCGGTATTTAGTTTCAACCATTCAAACAATTTTAGTTTATAGATATTGCCCTAATTTTTCAACTTTTTGACCACTATACCTAATTTGTTCTGTTAACAAACGTCAGTTTAAAAGACTACTACTTTTTACAGTACATATGCCTAAAAGGAATGTGTGATGTGTTGTCTTTTATGGCAATTTAAAAGGTTTAGCATCTGCTTTTATTATTGACCATTAACAGAATCATATCATAATTGATGATTGATAAATATACAGACCTAGAAAATATTTTTCAACATAATATAAATTACTAATTAGTACCTATAATATATATTATTCTCTCGACGCAATCGCATAAAGGGGCGTTCAAGTATTACGTAAGTGCCAAAGGGGAGGGGGGGATCTGTCGTGTGGTTACATTTGCTGATATGGGGGAGTTAGAACCACGCTGACGTCAGCAGTAATAAAAAATAAATAAAATATGTACTTATTTTTATCAGAATATGTAACAAAATTTTTCATTTATTTTTAATTAATTTATATTAAATTCGGAAATTTTTTATTTTATTTTTATAATGGGGGGGGGGTCGTTGAACATTTGCTGACATAATAAAGTAGGGGCTCGGACATTTGCTGACAAGGGGGAGCAGGGGGTCTAAAAAGCCCAAAAATATGCTGACGTAATGCTTAAACGACCCCTAGTAGAATAAGATATTATTGATATATACCCATAGGTATATTATTAGAATTACAGGTTATATCAACAATAAATATCAGGGAGTCAAAACGGGTTTGAACCCGGGGTGAAAACCCGTGTAACCCGCAAAATATTAAAACCGTGTTAAAGCCGAAAAACGGGAAACGTTTTTAAATGCGTAACTGAATTTTTTTTGAAAATTTGGACAACGTAAATCGAGTGAAAATAATAAAATACTGAAATAAAATATAAAAATAAATATTCAATATTAAATATAATA